>PVIC010011067.1:0-42119 GCA_004025085.1 Thryonomys swinderianus
CTCCTAGTGAGTGTGGGAGCCTGGGTGCTGCAGGGGACCCTTGGAACCCAGTCCCCTCACCTCCTCATGCTGCTACCTTTGGATGCCTATCAGGCTTCTCTGTACCTCAGTTTCCTGTCGGTTAAATGGGGATAACCTATATCATTGGACAGTTGTGAGGATTAAATCAATTTAGACCATAAAAGTCTTCTTTAAATATTAGCCACCATTATTAGAATTAATTACTGCCCAGAATGTGGCCGAGGACCAACAGTTTTATTAAATGAACAGATTGAGTCACTCGCCTTTGCCACTCAGTTTCTAGCCAGTTCTTGGCATCAATTCTGCCACAATCCTTTCCCTCTAGACTGAAGTCTTGTATTTGTCTTTGTTGGCTTAGTCAGGCCTTCTTTGTACACAGTCCAGATGTTCAAGATCAAGGGGTCTTTTCTGCCTCACCCTCAAGTGTGTCACAAAGTCATGTGTCCTTTCTAATTCTCCAGCCATGTGGCTCTTGCAGGCCCTGGCTTGCCTCTCCTGGGAGTGCTGTTCCTCCTTGCTTTGTCTCTCTCTCTCTCTTCCAGTGTGCCTTGTAAGCCTCTTAGTGATAAATCTTTCTGAAGCATAGCCTTCATCAGGCCACTCCTTGCCTAGAGACTTAACTTGTGAGCTCAGCATTTAAGAATAGAGAGATGAGAAACCAAGCCAAGGGAGTAATGGAGGCTAGGGCAGAGGAATGAAGTCTAGGTGGAAGAGAATTTGGGCAAAATACTCTCTAGGAACTTTATCCTTTTCCTCCAAATGGAGAAAAAGAAACTTTTAATTGAAAAATTTGTTTTGTCTTATTTCCTAGACCTTTAGATATTTTTAAGTACATATCAAAATGTTGTGAGCACACTGAGAAACATGAAATGAATTTTATGGACCTGCATGAAAAAAAATTTATCTCCACTAAAAATTCATAGTAGAAAATGAAAGATACAGAGATTTCCCCTTTCACTAAATACATGTTTTCCCAAAGAGCTGTTTTCAATTTTCAACATGAGCGTCATGATACATACTTAACATTTCTTTACCTTTCCATGTCCTTTCTCCTTGCTCCTGTTACACTGTCATACGTCAGCTGCTGTCCCATCCAGCCAAAGTGATCCTGTTCTCCATTTTCTGGGTGCAGCTTGCAAGTTTCCAGTCCACCCTGCTGTTGGAGGCTAGGCTCTACTTCTGGGAGGAAGAAGGTCTAAATGGGACTTGCTTTACTGCTCTCATTTCTATTTCTGTTTCTTTGAATCAATGAAATCTTTCTCTCCCTCTCTTCTTCCCTTAGTATATAATATATGCATATGTCAGATATATATAATCTCCTTTCCAAATGATTTATGCATTTAGTGTGAGTCTTTACATGTTTTCTCCCTAGTTGTTGCTCTCTGTTTTCTTTGGCTGTTGAGGCATTTCCAAGGGTCAGTGTTAGATTTGGGGTATTTTTCTGTCATTTATTTATTAACTAGTAATATTCCACAGTCTGGAAGAGTCTATTTAGAATCAAATCCAACAAAATATTGATACCCAAAATATGCAATGAACACTTCAGGCTCAACAGTAAGAAAGGATGTTGCAAGTATGTACAACTGTGCCAAAAAGAAACCCACTATTCTGCATAATTAGAATGGACTAATAAAAAAGCAAAGAAAAAGAAATCACAATGGGATAGGATTAAATAATGGACTAGAATTAAAAATGTCAAGGCACATCTCATAGTGTAAATTTGTCCTTGTGGGAAAAAAGAGAAAATAGACACATAAATGACTTAAGATCCAAATAGAAACCTCACCAAAGAAGATGCCAAGATGGCAAAGAAACATTAAATGATGCTCTCTGTCTTACACTGTCAGGGAAATGCAGATCAATGCAGCAATGAGATGTTACTACCCAAGCTTTAGAGTGCTGGAAATCCAAAACAAATTGACAAGGTTGTGGAACAGCAGGACTCTGGCTTACTGTGAGTGGGAGAAATAGTGCAGCCACTTTGGAAGACAGTTCTGTAGTTTCTTACAAATGCAGACATACTCCCAGCACATGATCCAGCCATCATATTCCTTGATATTTAGTGGAAGATGTATGTTCATCCACAAACCAGTACAAACCAAACATTGGCACATGAATGTTTAGTAGAGTTTTATAACAATGCCGAAACTAAGAAGCAAACATGTAGTCCTTCTGTGAGTAAATGGGCAAACTGGTGCATCCATGGAATGAATTATTACAGGAAATAAAAAGAAATGGGCTATCAAGCCACAGGGAGACCCAGAGGAAGCAAACGCATGCCATGTACTGTGTGATTCCGACTGTGTGACATTCTGGAACAGGCCAAACTATGGGCAAATAAAAAATTGGAGATTATAGAAAATTAGAAAGGGAGAAAAGAAGAGGTAAACCCATTTGGTTCTCATGAAGTGCTGTTACTCTGGTGCTGTGATCATGAATAGAGGTTATCATATATTTGTCAACACTAAGCATGAGCTGTCATGTAAATTATGGGCACATCTATGAAGGTCATGTTGGTAGTGAGTGTTCCTATCTGGTACTGGATGCTGAGGGGGAGGATATTGCATATTTGTGCCTGGCAGGAGGATCAACATAGGACCTCTCCCCCCAGTTTGCCTGTGAAGTTAAAATATCTCTTAAAAATAAAGTGTTAATTTAAAAAAATGTCCCTGTCTGTCTACATGTTGAGCATAACTAGTCAATTATTCTCACCCAAAAGTGAGCATAATGGAGTGGTGGAAACCTGTTATATATACACAAGCAAAGTTGATAAAGTCAGAAGTGGCTCAGAATTCTGACAAGTTCTCTACTAAATCCCTGGACTCTCCCCCTGAGTATGTCTACACTGCTGTCACCGTCTCCCCAACCTCCATTTCAGGAACCCCAACCAGTACTTCACTCTGGCTCCTATTCCCTAAACACTAAGTCATGTTCTAGGTCTCTGCTTGTCACTACCCACTTCCCCAACACTCGCACAGACATTCTCTGACCACCTGGCCTTTGACACATCAGCCTTGCCCTGCTGGGCAGCCCTGCCTGCCCCAACTGTATCCTGTCTGCCCTGGCACCGTGACCAGTCCTTGGCCAACTCCCATCAATACCTGAAACCTCCCCTCTCTTGCTCCTTCGTATGCCCAACTGTTAACACTCTACATCTGGACTGGGGAGCCTATACCTCACATGGGAAGTCCCCCAGGCAAAATCACCCTGTGGCACTGTGACTACCTGAAGTCCATGTGCTCTCAGCTCTGCTCTGCTCTCCAGCTGGAACTGTGAGTTTTGGAAAGTCTACAGTGAATTGTGGCTCTCAGAGGTCATATCTGGTTTCTGGTGAGACTTCTGGCCTTAGCCAGTGTTAAAGTCCCACCTCTTCCTCTCTGTTGAGGGGAGCCCTAAGCTCTGAAACTGTCCCTGACTGCAGGAGACATCACGGACTGCCTCCTCCCAGTTAGACGGAGGAACTCCTATGGGTTTGTATTTCACTTCAATAAAAGAGACCTAGGCTCACAACTTGGGACTTGCTTTGAATAGCACAGCAATATGGAAAGTTGCATGTGGTGGCTTCTCTCTTGTCACTGTTTGTCTTTGTATACACAGACAGCAATCCTCTGTTTAAAAACCAACAAGCTTATCTCTTATTTCCCTTGTGTCTCTCTATGTGTTTTGCTCAGGACTGAAGATGTCAAGGAGAACGTGCTGGCTATTGTGCTCAGCATCCTGGTTTCTCTCCTGGGGTTTCTCACACTGAACCGAGGCTTCTGCAGAGACCTGTGGGTGCTGCTCTTCTGTGTAGTCATGGCCAGCTGCCAGTACTCTCTGCTCAAGGCAAGACCTCGTCCTGCTCTCACCCTGCTTGTACTCTTCTTGACCTAGCCTTGCAATCATGAGATGACACAGGCACTTCTGCTTTGTGTTTCAGAGCGTGCAGCCTGACCCTGCTTCACCAATACATGTAAGTTGCCTCTTGGAGGTAGGGTGTTTGTCTTGTCTGCTTATGATGGAAGCAAGGGAGGAGACAAAGTCTGTTCAAAAAGGCAAGGTCTGTGTCTATATCTGTAGCTTGGAGTTTTTTTCAGTACTGAAGATTTAACCCTTCACACTGAGTTACATCTTCAGCCCTTCTTTATTTCTTATTTTGAGAGAAGATCTCACTAATTTGCTGAGTTGCCCAGACTAGGCTCAAACTTAAGAGCTTTCTGCCTCAGCCTTGTGGTGAACTAGGGTTATAGATGTGTGCTACCGTTCCAGGCTTGTAGCTTAGATATTTAAACAGAAGTACTCTGTTAGAACTGTGCATGTGTGGTGAGCATGCTTTGGCTAGATATGAGCAGCTTGGTGTGGTGTGGGTGCACGGGGGCAGGCTCATGGCATGGTAGTGGGTTTTTGCTGTCTCTGGACTCATGCTGGGAATGACTGAGCAGTCTGGTGGGAGGCTGTGGACTCTGCCATCAGATCACCCACCATTATTTTCCATTCCTTCACTTGAATATTTTTTTCCCAAATCATATTTATTCCTTCCCCTCATTACGTTCCCACACCAAATTCCTTTTGGATATTACAAAAACTATCATACATTCTAGAGCTCCTTTATCTCTACAGGTACTTATATCAAAGAAAAGATCCGGTATTTACATACCTGTGTTCTGTTCTTTCACTTATAGTGTGTCCTCCAGGTGTCTCCATTTGCACATAAATGAATCAATCTTGTCATTCTTTATGGCAGAATAATACTCCATTTAACACACACACACACACACACACACACACATCTTCTTTATCCAGTCTCCAGTTGATAGAAATTTGGGTTGTTTCCAAGATTAGGCTATCACAAACTGAGCTGCTGTGAACAAAAGGGTGTACATCTGTCTTTCCAATGTGAATTTTAAAATTCCTTTGGGTGTATTCCTAGCAGGGGGATAGCAGGATCAAATGGGACCTCTAGTCCTAGTTTTCTGAGGAATCTCCACACAGATCTCCACAGTGGTTGCACAAGTCTATAATCCCACCAACAGTGGAGAAGGGTTCCTTTCTCCCCACAGCCTCACCAGCATTTATCGTTGGTTGATTTTGTAATAGTGGCCATTCTTTGTGGAGTGAGATGGAATCTCAGTGTTGTTTTCATCTGCATCTCTCAAATGACCAGTGATGTTGAACATTTTTTCATATGCTTCTTGGCTGCTTTGACTTCTACCTCTGAGAAGTGTCTGTTCATTTCAGATGCCCATTTTTGAATTGGGTCTTTAAACTTGGGGAGACCAATTTGTTTAAGTTCCTTGTATATTGTAGATAATAGCCCTTTGTCTGACAAACAGCTAGTAAAGACTTTTTCCCATGTTGTTGGTTGTCTTTTTGCCAGTGACTTCTTTTTGCTGTGCAGAAGCTTTTCAGTAGGATGAGATCCCATTTGTTGATTCTTTCTGCTAGTTCTTGTGCTTTAGAGGTTTTATTCATGAAGTCTCTGCCTAAGCCAATGTCTCCAAGAGTTTTACCTAAACTGTTTTCTAGCAGGTATATTGTTTCTGTTTTAATGTTTAAGTCTCTTGTCCATTGTGAATTTAGTTTTGTGCATGGTGAAAAAAATAGATCTAGCTTTAGTTTTTGGCAGGTTGAAGCCCTGTTTTTCCAGCACCATTTGCTAAAGAGGCTGTCTTTCCTCCATTGGGGATGTTTGGCTCCTTTGTCAAAGATAAGGTGGCTTAGTGTAATCCAGGGTTTTGTCTGAATCTTCTAATCTATTCCACTGGTCCTCGGGTTTTGCCAGTACCATACAGTTTTTATCACAGTGGCTTTATAGTAGAGTTTTAAGTTGGGGATTGTAATACCCCCTGCCATGTCGTGGTTGCTTAGAATTGCTTTTGCTATTCTAGGTCTCTCGTGGTTCCAGTTGAATTTTTGTATTATTTTCTCTAGCTCTCTGAAGTATAGTGTTGGGATTTCAATTGGAATTGCATTGAATCTGTATAGTAGTTGTGGAAGTATAGCCATTCTGACGATGTTGGTTCTCCCTACCACAAACAAGGGATGTCTTTCCACTTTCTGATATCCTTTTCTATCTCATTTTTCAGAGTGCTATAGTTTTCAGAGTAGAGGTCTTTCACCTCCTTTGTTAGATTGATTCCTAGATATTTCATTTTTATGGGCGCTATTGTGAAAGGGATTAACTCCGCAATTTCTCCTTCACTTGAATATTTGATACTGAACAAAACACCAGCCTTTTCCAGGCCTCAGTTTCCCTGTATGTAAATAAATCTAAGTAAATGCTTGTGGGGATTAAGTATGCATGCAGTATGCTTAGAAGAGTGGTTGGCATGTAGAGATCATGCCATTAGTATTGGCTGCTATTCTTCTTTTCAGAAGAGTTAGTGTATATATTTTGGATAATATTATAATTTGGTACATGTATATGGTTCAGCAACCAAATCAAACTGACTTCAATGCTTTTTTATTTCCTGGTGGGAACATTTAAAATCTGCTCTCAGCATTTTTTAACACTACAGTACATTATTACCTATTGCATTCACCATGCTACATTATAGACCTTCAAAACTCCTTTTTCCTATCTACAGGAATCTTGTAGCCTTTCACTAGCATCTCACTTCTTGGCATCTGTCATTTTGCTCTCTGCTTCTATGAGTTCAATTTTTTTATTCCACATGTAACTAATTTGTCCATATGTGGCTGGATTATTTCTCTTAGAAAATTATCTCCAGTTATATCTATGTTCTTGTGAATGAAATTTCCTTCTATTCACTTACTTACTTACTTACTTACTTACTTACTTACTTACTTACTTATTGCACTACCAGGGATCAAATTCGTGACTTTGCACTTGCAAGGCAGGTAGAGTATCATTGAGCTAAATCCCTGGCCAAAAATTTCCTTCTTTTTTAAAGGCTGCATAATATTCTACTCTGTGTGTGTGTCTGTGTTTGTATATGTGTGTACACTTACACACATACATACCACATTTCCTGTATCAGTTCATCCTTTACAAGAAACACAGTTTTTTTCAGTATCTTGGCAATTGTGAACAATGCTGCAGTGAGTATGGCAGCAGAGAGATCTCCAACTTGCTACTGTTTTCATTTTCTTTGGATATATACCCAGAGGTGTGATTGCTAGTTCATATGGTGGTCCTAGTTGTCATGTTTGGAACCTCTATACCATTCTCTGTAGTAGCTTTTCTCCATATCCTCATTAAAATTTATCTGTCTTTTTTTAATAGTAGCCATTCTTGTGGCTTTAATTTGCATTTCCCTGAATAGATATAGTTCTATGTGAGGCTGATCTGTTCACATTCCTTGTACTTAAATATGTTGTTATTTTTAACTCCCGTGATGTTGGTTGATTTAGGACCGAGGCCCTGGGTTTGCTGAAGCTGATCTGCTGGTGTCTGGCATTGTGTAGTGACTCTACAGCACAGTGAGGCCCAGTAGCAGGGCCTTGTATGGGGCTTGTGCCTCCCTTGCAGGCGTCTGTCATATGCTTTGAATGCAGCCCATGGCTGGGAGCCCTCTGGGCTCTCTGAGCACCCTTCTTGCTTTTGTTCTGCAAACTGTTATGAATGCCTAGAAAACCCTAATAGTGAAAGAAAGAGGACTCTTCCCTGTATTATGCTTTTAAAAATTTCACATCCAGAATTTAAGACTGATTATGAATCTGTGGTAGCCCAAGTTTGGCTCATAGTAATTAAGAAAAGCCTATAATTGGATGATCACGTGGCATAGAACACTATTCGCTGTCTTGTTAAATTCCTCTGTTCCTCATAATTAGTTTACATATAATACATCTTCTTTTCTCCTGTAGTCTGAATGTCAAGATAAGTTGCAGCTGCATAATTAGAGTATTAAAATGTATTGTTGTGATTATCATCAGAAATCTCAGGTAGGTGATGTGAAGGAATCATGCAGCTAGGAAGACTTCTGGGAAGCCCACCCCAGAGTGGCATCACTGGCTCCCTTCTCCTGTCTGTGCCCTGTTGTTGCTGATTTTGTGGGTGGCTTGGTGGGGAGAATTCATATGATTTTTATCGGCCTTGTCCTGCATGTACCCTCAGAAATGTTGCAGTGCACAATAGGAGGAGAGTGACAAGGATGTTCCACAACCCTCGTGGATTTGCAGTGCTGTTGCTGTGACCCCCACATTGCTGCACTGAGTTGGAATAATATGGTCTGGTTCCTGGAGAAATACACTAAGCTGCTTTTCAATTATCTGAGCAAGCATATCACAGTGAAGCAGGAAGAAATGATTTTTCTTGCTGTCATAGTAAGACATAGATATCTAACCATGTTTATTGCAGTAATTAATTTCCTTACCCAGATTTTTTTTTTTTTGAGACAGGGTCTCACATTGTAGTTCAGGCTGGCTCTGAGCTCACTACATAGCTCAGGCTAGCCTCAAACTCAGTGATCCTCCTGCCTCTACCTCCTGAGTGCTGGGATTATAGGCTTGAGCCACTGAGCCTGGCTGCTTCCACAGATTTTTAAGGAGATCAACTCCTTATTTGAATTGGCATTTTTCCAGTAGTTCAAATGAAAAAAGAAAACATACCAGCTGCTTTTTTTCTTGTAGTCTGACTGAACCATGTGAATATTTAGGAAGCAAATTTATTATCTCCAATTTATAGTTGAGAAAACTCAAAAAGGATCAGGATTGAGAGGGAAATGAGGTTTTGGGAGTAGAGTTGAGTCTCAAGTCTGCATCTCTAGCTTTGGCCAACTTGCATTCATATAGGGGTGTCAAAGGATCAGAGTGCTTTTTAAACTACACTGTTGTATGTATTTATAGGAAGATGATTGCTAAGAAATTCTAAGGGTTTTTTGGTGTGTGGTTTGAACCCAGGGCCTTTGCACTAAGCAACATCTCCAGGCTCTTTTTATTTTATATTTTGAGAGTTGACCTAGCTGAGTTGCCAGGGCTGGACTTGAACTTAGCAGCCTCCCCCAGTGCTGGGATTGCAGGTGTGTGCCATCATGGCTGACCTGGTTCAGCTACCTCTTGCAATTAAGAATGAATGGCTGATATTTATTCTTTGCTTTTTTTTTCTTTTTTCCAGAAACATAGTTGTAATTTTTTTTTTTTTTTTTTTTGAGACAGGGTCTCGCTTTCTAGTTCAGGCTGGCCCTGAGCTCACTGTGTAGCCCAGGCAAGCCTGGAACTCACCAATCTTCCTGTCTCTGCCTCCCGAGTGCTGGGATTACAGGTGTGAGCCACCACACCCGGCACTGTGGTATGTGGTATTGATGGCTGGTGGGTGTGAGTCTCCACACCCAGCATTGTATGTGGTTTCAGGGGATCAAACTCAGGACCTTGCGCTTGCAACACAGGTGCCGGAACCACTGAGCTAACCCTCCGGCCCCATAGTTGCAAATTTGAGCATGGTGTTAAAACCTGAGATTGATCTGTCCTTATCCTCAACAAGGGTGATAGTGTCACTTCTCAGGTGCTCCGAGGACAGGGAAGTGAATGTGTGCAGTCAGGAAGAGCAGAAAGTGCCAGGCATGGGAAAAGCAGGTGGAGGCTAGTCATCATCTCCCTGTGGTGGGTTTACACACACTCAGGAATGGCTGGACCTGGTAGTGTGGCTGAGGTGGGAGCATGTGTCTGAGACCCTGGCAGGTGAGTGGCTATGTTGTGCCTTAGGTTCGCTGCACCCTGGGGTTGTGTCTGCAGTCAGCTGAGATTGGTGTCTTGTCAGCCTGTGGACACTGTCCTCACTTTTTTCTCAGGTCCATGAATACCCCAAACCCCTTGGGCCCCTAAGATCCTCTAGTACTGCATCTTCTTTGTGATTAAAAAAAATTTTTCCCTCTTAAAAACGGTTTTTTTCTTTTGAGGTGCTAGTGGTTGAACCTCAGGCCTTGGCACTGAGCTATAGTCATCTTTTTTTTTTTTTGAGACAGGGTCTCACTTTGTAGTTCAGGCTGGCCCTGAGCTCACTATGTAGTTCAGGCAAGCCTTGAACTCAGCTATCCTCCATACCCCGCCTGTTTTCTGTTTTTTACTTTTTATTCTTGCTAAATTGCTGAATTTCCCAGGCTGGGCTCATTCTTGTGATTCTTTTGCCTCAGCCTCCCAGAGTACTGGGATTATAGACATATTCTCCACACTTGGATCGTAATAACAAAATTTTCAGAGCATCTGACTAGTCCACTCTCTTTTTAAGAAGACTGCTAGTCTGGCTGGTCACTGAGTGGGTGTGGGTGGGCTGGCAGGTTCTGGTTTGTCCCGCATTCTGCCACTGCACTTTGACTAGCATGTTGCACAGCTTGCATGTGGGGGACTGATGGGCATGTGAATAGGGGTACCACCAGTGTCTGTGCTGCAGCCTTCTAAGACACTTACATTGGTCTCAGAGGCTCTTTCCATAGTGTACTTTAAGGTGAAAAAGCAGATATAGGATGACTGAACTAAGTGAACTTTTTTTTTTTTGAGATAGGGTCTCGCTTTGTAGTTCAGGCTGGCCCTGAGCTCACTGTGTAGTCCAGGCAAGCCTCGAACTCAGCAATCCTCCTGCCTCTGCCTCCCGAGTGCTGGGATTACAGGCGTGAGCCACCACGCCCGGTGCTGTGGTATGTGGTATTGATGGCTGGTGGATGTGAGTCACCACATCCAGCATTGTATGGGGTCACTGGGATCAAACTCAGGACCTTGTGCTTGCAAGGCAAACGCCGGAACCACTGAGCTAAATCTCTGGCCCAAACTAAGTGAACTTTTAAGAGACTGTGACCAGACTTCAACTGATAAAATAAGTGAAATATTTTCTTTTCTTTTCTCCTCCCTGTTTCCTTCCCTCTGTCCCTCTGTCCTTCCATCCCTCTATCCCTCCCTCCCTTCCTGTACTAAAGATTGAATCCAAAGCCTTTACATTATATCCTCAACCCATTTTTATTTATTTTGATATGTCCTCATTAGATCACTAAATTGCCCAGGCTGAGCTTGAACTGTACAATTCTTCTTCCTTAGCCTCACAAAGCATTGGCATTACAGGTGCACATTACCACACCTTGCTATGAGTGGAATTTTTATTAAAATATTCATATCACAGTGACATATGTGCACTCATGTTCATAGCAGCTCAGTTTGTGATAGCTAAATCTTGGAAACAACCCAAATGCCCATCACCTGGAGACTGGATAAAGAAGATGTGGTTTTTCTATAAAATGGAATATTACTCTGCCATAAATAATAAGTTTTGAATCATTTATACTCTAATGGATGTACCTTCAGGACATAACTAAAATAAATAGGTCACAGATCTGTAAATATCATCTTTTCTCTGTTATGGGAAACTGAAGATGTAAATGAGCTCTAGAATATATGGTAGATATTATGAAATAGAAAATATTTGAAGGGAAATGGGGTGTACAGGTAAGTGACAAGGGGGAGAAAAAATATAATGGTAATAAAAAGGGGAAATAAAGCTTATGTATGTAGGTCATGGGGGCTGTAGGGTGGGTGGGGGAATGGGAAAAATAAGAAATTGTGTTGTATACTGGTACACATTCTTAGTATTGTGTGTGATCATGATGTGTGTGTGTATACCAATAAAGATTCAATTTTTTAAAATTCACAAAGATTTGATGATTGATTTAAATATAAAATCAGGAAGTAGAGAGGGAGGCAATTTTGTCAGTAGGTTTTCTTAGGAATCATGGCAGGTAAAAGTGACTTATGTGCTGTGTATTAGTGATATGGTTGGAATGGTTTTGAAATCCCAAATATAGGATGGGATATTAAGAGATACATGAACATGGTGAAGAGGGAAAGCTCTTTGTAAGGGCACCACATGTTTTGTTTTTCGTATTACAAATACAAAGAGAGCATTCCTATAAGGCTTGACTTGGAAGCCTCAAAATAAGATCTCAAACTATTCAAAGCCAGAGATGCTCAGTTTCTAGATAGTGTATTTTAACCTATTAATGCAAAGAAGAATTAAAGCAAGTGGTTAGCTATTTAATCGTATTTCTTCAACCATGTTGGTTTGAAGAAATGTCCCCTTTCCTCTGTATTGGTATTCCACATAGCTATTTATACCAGCTAATTTACTTGGTTATTCATTTGATGAAAAGCGTGTTTAGATTTAGCTTAGGCTTTAGTTTTCTTCTTTAAGGCAAATAAAATATTTCCACACTCATTAATTTGTGACCTAGTTGGAATCAAAAGAAAATATTTTTCAAGACTCAGCCTTGTTTTTAGGACCAAACACAGGCACCCTCTGTGGAGAACCTGTATCTTCCTTCCTGTTGAAAAATTATCTTGGAATAGATCTATTTCCATTTTAGAAGCAATGGCAATTTAAATTGCATTTCTAAATATAACCTGTTCAAAGCAGTGACTAGAAATTCACATCTGAAACCATATTACTTTCATCTTTAACTTTTATAGTCAAGGTAATTCATGAATTACAAAGTATAATCTCTCCCTAATTCATTTTTCTCTGTTTTTAAAGTCTTATGAATTGTGTATTGATTTATGAGATGTAAATTCATCGCTGGCTTTTGTCCTGGAAAGCTGATGTTACATCTTTTTCTTAAATTTTTCTAGTCATGGGAGAAATTGAATAAAAACATCTTTCTACTTCTTTTAATAATATTTTGAGAGCTGAGTCTGTTAAGTATTGGATTCTCTTCAGGAGAACCTGATGTTTAAATAGTCATAATAGTGTATATACAATGTACCAATAAAGATAAAAATTTTTTTAAAAAAGAACACAGTAGGGCCAGAGATTTGGCTCAGTGGTTCCAGCATCTGCCTCGCAAAGGCAAGGTCCCTGGTTCAATCCCTGGTAATCACATACAACAATACTGGGCGTGGTACGCCCACTGGCAATCAAGTACCTCATACCACAGATGCCGGGTTTGGTGGCTCAAACCTGTAATCCCAGCACTCGGGAGGCAGAGGCAGGAGGATTGCTGAGTTCGAGGCTTGCCCGGGCTACATAGAGAGCTTGGCCAGCCTAAACTAGAAAGCGAGACCCTGTCTCAAAACAAAAACAAAAACAAAAACACAAAAAAAGAACACAGTAAAACAAGAAAAAAAAATAGTCAAAATAACAAATTTCTTTAAAAATGGAATATTCTACTGTTTCACCAAGTCATGGCAAACAGTGCAGGTGTAGCTTTGGATCTCAATTTTTCTTGCTTCCAGAGAATTTAAGCTCATGACTTACAATTTTATTTCATATTTACTAGTAGAGCTCATTAGACCATGTAGAGAAAATAAGCGTTTAAATTAGTTTTGCAATGGAAATGAGTAAGATGAATGGAAGTCTTATTGTTGGAGGAAGCATTGAATTTGATCTAGATCTTTTCCAGAGATAGTAATTAAATTTTTTAGGTAAATTTGTTGTGATTGAGAAACATAGCATTCCTTTTGAAAGTCTCCTTTTGATTTGACAGAATAAGCATCAGACTCTTATTCCTTTTTCTCATCCTGGTATTTTGTATGTGTGGAAAGGGGAAGGATGTGTCATAAGGGTATGAAATATATTACATGGTATAAATTAACAGTGCGCTTTTGTAATTTGTAATTTTTGTAATTAAAAGATACAACCCAGAAGCTGTGTTTATTTTCTAGGGACACAACCAAATCATCCCTTACAGCCGGCCCATCTATTTTTGTGTGCTCTGTGGCCTTATTTTGCTTCTCGATGCAGGGGCCAAATCCAGGCATCCTCCCCATTATGTCGTGTATGGCCTAAAACTCTTCTCCCCAGAGTCCCTGCAGACAGCCAGGGACCACTTGATAGGTAAGTGAAATTCTGGCTCTTAAGGGTGAATATCAGGGAGGGAGGACATGTCCTCCATCATATTCTGGGACACTCTGGAAAAGTCAGAGTGCCCACAGGTAGCATGCCCAGAAATGAGTGCACGCACTTTGCAGTACTGCCCTTTCTTGTTATCTGTTTGTTTTGTTTTGTTTTTTAGGTTTTTTTTTGCAGCAGTGCTGTATTCTGTAGTCAAAACACATGAAGTCCTGGGATTAGCGACAGAGAGGGCCTATAGAATGGGGAAGATGTCCGTGTCCAAGTGCCACCTTTCCCCTCCCTGCACCCCACATCCATTCTGTGTACTGTCTCTTCCCTGGATCTTGAGCGAGGGTCAGTGCTGACAGAGTTCTGCTTCTTACAGTGACAAGGACAGGTAGTCCCTCAGCTTGTGCTCTAGGCTCCAAAGTGTTCTATTGTCTGCCCCACCCAACCATACTAGGCCCTACCTTTCATCCCATCTCTGTCCTCTTGAGACTTACTTCACTTAACCTTGTTGTAGGTCTGCTGTGGGAATCTCAGGAGCATTAAAATATGAGATGTGATTCAGGCTTAAAACCAAGGCTTTGATGTGTGTAGAGAAACCAAAATTGCTCATTCTGCAGTAGCCCCTGGTTTGGAAAAGGCTATTGCCTAGCCTTTCATTTTTCTTCAGTTCCATCAAGCAGTGAGGGGGCATGGAGTATGGCTTTCCTGTCTTCTTCCCTGGGATTTCCTTTTCCTCAGAGCTTCCTAGTATATACATATACATACATACATACATATATTTCATATATATGTATATATACACATATACATATATATATATAAAATTTGTCTGCTTGTCAACATTGACAAGTAAAAATGGCAGCAAATGATCCAGCCTGTCATGACTAACTTACTTCTGTGGTAAAGATAAGTAGAAAAGTAGAACAGTGGCTGCCCCATGGAATGAATGTGTTAAATTACATGCTAATTTGCAATGAGCAAGAACAGAAAGTGAAACACACTGAGAACAAATGAGTCAAAGAGGAAGGAGACAGAGGTATCTTCAAAAGCAATTTGAAGCCACTTCTGTTTTGCAGAACCTCTTTCCCTCTTTCTCCCCAACTGTCAAGGGATTTATGTAGTATAAAACTGCTGCCACTGTGATATCCCCAGATATCTCCAGCAAGGAGAAGGAAGGGGAAAAGGGAAGGTTACTAGGAGGGAAAAGGAGTGTGTTGGCTTTCTGGGGCTGCCATGACAAAGCAGCACAAACTGGCTGGTTTAGAACAAGGATGTGTGGTTTTACAGTTCTAGAAGTGAGAAGTCCAAAGTCAAGTGTCCTTACTCCTTGACATCATCTTCCTGGGTTGCATTTCTTTTTCCTGTGTGCCTGTGTGCCTTTGAGTCCAAATCTACTCTTTAAGTAAAGAGAACAGTCATGATGGAGTAGGGCCCAGGTGGACTCTAGCGTCCTCATCTTAACTTGATTATCTGCAGAGACTATTTCCAGTTAAGAATAGAATCACAGGACCTGGTAATAAGGATTTCAGTAGTTTTTTTTTTAGGAGGGCACAATTCTACCCATAGGAAAGAGGGCTTAAGAAAAGGATAAGAAAGGTAGGAACTCAGTACACATGCTGTGAAGTAGCCAAGGGACCCACTGTGTCTCTCACTTGGAATTGGGTGGAATGTCTCCAGGCTGGTAAGGAGGACGTGAAATGTCTCCTAGAGAACACCTTTCTGGGGCTGTCCCTGGGGCCCCTTCACTTTGGGTTTCATGCCCTGAGATAGGACAGCAGGGAGAGGAGCAGAAGAGCTGCTCTCAGAGAGCTGGTGCCACCTCCGAAGGCCAGAGGGATGGCAGGGACTCATCCGTGGAAGGATGACCCCACTTTGAGGCTGGTTTTATAACCGGCCTATCAATGTGAAAACCAAGGGGTTCTTGTTCAGAGGATCCTGTTTCAAAGGGACCAGGACACAGCTGGGGCTGGTGCTCAGGAGGGAAGCCACACAGGATCCGGAAATGGGCTGATGAAATAGGGGCTGTGTGACTCAGAGAATAAATCTTTGGGGCTAGAGGCATACTCAGCACCTTAAGGGGCTCAAAGATGGCCAGGCTGGAGGGAAGGGACTTTGTTCTTTCTTGTAGCTGCAATAACTAGTTTAGACACATGGTATGTGTACCACAGCTCAGGGCAAGGAAGGCCAGTGAGATGGCTTGGGTGGAGCTGTCTTCTGGAAATTTGAGGCCTGGGGATTTAGGGAGTCTCCCAGCAAAAGAGCATTTGAGGTAAGACAGAGAAGGCCATAGTTTTAGCTGGGTCCATGCTTTAGATGGCTCTTGCTTTAGATGGCTCTTCCTCAAATTGTTTCTTTTCACATGTGAATTTTCCTTTTTGTTTTAGTCCCAGGGACAATAAACCCTTGCTTATCGTAATCCAGTTCAATCACACAATTCTTGGAGATCAGTGGCAGCTTAGTAACTATTAGCTGGCTTGGACAACCCTCTCATTCCCTGAATGCCCAGTGTCATCCTCTGGTCTGTAGGAAGGCTAGTTTTCTGGCTGTGCAGTCCAGAACAGAAGAGTGAACACACAGAAGCAGCCTTTGGGGACTGTCTGACCAGTGTCCCTCCAATGCTATCTTTTTAATTCCTGGTGCTGTGCCCATTTTCCTCCTTGGCAATGGCTTTCTGGTGTCTCCTGCCACTTCATGTACCTTGTGCCCTAGGTCTGACTGAACTGGTGGATGTATTTTTCTTGGAGACACGTCTTTACTTTCAGTAGTCAGCTGCCTGCAGTGATGCTCCCATCCCAGCACTGTCTCATGCTCCTTCCTCAGCACTGTAGTCAGTGGACTCAGGAAGCTCACTGAACTATCCTTCTGCCTGCCCTGGAAGGGGAAGGGACAGGATGAAACCAGTCAATGGGCCTCAAGGTCAAGAGAAGAAGAACTGCTCAGATTGCTCAAAATTGAATGGGTTAAAGTGTTGAAGCTCATGATTGTGTGTTCCATAGTTAGCTTTCTATTTCTTGTAACTTTCTTTTCATATCTCTAAGTTACATTCATAGAGAAAAAAACATGAGATTTAATAGATCTGTCTAGCAGATTGGTGTTTGTACCTCGTTGCCTCCCATGAATGGAGGAATTACCACTTTCAGGCTCTAAGCTGGTCTGCCTTCACCACTATGGCAAATACCCAAGATGGCAACTTGAAAAGAGAAAAGATTTATTTTGGCTGACAATTTTAGAGATTTTAGTCCATGGTCAGCTGGGTGCATTGCCTTTGGAACCTGTGGCAGTACAGGATGGCAAGAGGTCACGTAGAGCACAACTGCTCACTTCCTGGGTGGGATGTGAAAAGAAAGAGGATGAGACTGGGTATCCCACTATGCCCTTCAAGGACAATCCACCAATGATCTAAAACCTGCCACTAGGCCCACCTCTTAAAGTTTCCACCATCTCCCAATAGCAGCCAGGTAGAGGGGACCCAGCCTCTGACACATTACAGATCTTGGCTTCTCCCACAACATCACTATGTGCCAAAGTGTGGCCTCAATCCAAGCCAAGAGTTGGGCCTCAACCCAAGCATATTGCCAATGGCCATGTTCATTACATCACATTCCCCAGAATCAGCACTGTCCCTTAGTCCTTGTATGGAGAGATTTTTCCCATACTTAGTTGTAGCCATCTGTTAGACAAAGGGTTGTATAAATGCTCGTGTACCTGCTACTTCACATTGGTAGTTTGCACTTCCTGTTTCAGAAGAGCTGAAGCACCTGGCTGTGCCTTTCCCACTCCTGTTGCTCACTGTGGTTTATATGGTTTCAGGACACGGTTCCACTGCTTCATATTGGATTTCAATTAAATTCCTTAGTTTTATTAAGGCTTTCCAGTATCATAGTTCATTTTCTGTCTTCCTGATGCCTCGGTTAGCAGGAAAGGCGGCTAAATTGCCACAATGCCATGGGAATTTCTGTGTCTCTGGATCAGAAGAGAACTGGGAGAGAAAGGCTGGGGAAGGCCTGTTTGCTATGAAACACAGCTCTGTCACTTCCCTGGCCTCTCACACATAATCCCAGGCCTTGAATAACAGCTTAGGAAGGCTGTAAAGGATTACAATGTTGCATGGTGATGACAATGGGAGGTGACAAGGTCTTTCCTTGCTTCCCAAGGAATTAGGTCCTGTGAATTAGGTCGTCAATGAATTGTACTCGCCTGACCTTTGTGACATCTCTGGGCTTAGACTCCACTTCCTAACAAGTGTTTGTGGTATAGTTAGTTCTCTTGTGGTCAGTGGCAGCACTGATGCACAAGGCCAGGTGCCCCTGGCTCCACTTCTTGTTCCCTCCCTGTGCAGAAAGAGATCCTCATAACTATTGGCTCTTGAGTCTGCATGGCCCCTAGTTTCCCTGTCTTTTCCTGTGTCCCTTAACCCTCCAAGCCCAATATTTCATTTCTTTTTCTTTTTAATCTAGTGGTACTAGGGGTTGAGCCTAGTGTCTTTCCACTGAGTGACATGTCCAGCCCTTTTTCTTCTTTATTTTCCCCTTCTTCTTCTCCTCCTCCTCCTTCTTCTTCTTTCTCTCCTTCTTCCTCTTCCTTTTCCTCTTCTTCTTCTTTCTTCATCTTGAAACAAGGCATTGGTAAGTTACTAAATTGACTAAGCTAGGCTCAAATTTGTGATCATCCTGCCAAAGTGCTGAGATTACAGGCATCCACCACTGAACCTAGTTTCCACATCTAATTCTGAAGGCAGCTTGACCCTCTCCTCCCTGACTCTGAAATTTCAGCTTTGTTTGAGCTGTTCTGTATGCCTTTTCCTAGGCTAGCCCCTTTACTCTCACAGTACATTTCTGTCACAGCTTTCCGGAGGACTGGTGGGAGGAAATCCAGAAGGCAAGGAGGTAGCATTACAGTGTTGTAGGAGCAACCAGTTATGGCACTCTTAGCTTCTCATCACTTCTGTTCATTTATTTTCAGTATTTTTGTATTGCTTCCCTGCGATTTCACTCCTCGGGCTCTTCCCGCAGATCAACACTTTCTGTACTTACCTTTTGGAACAAATTGACATGCTGCTTTTCGGTGGTTCTGGTGAGTTGGTTTCCTTCCACTAACGGTCTAAGAGTCAGAGGAGATGAACAGCCTTGATCGAGGGACAGGAGCCTGGCAGGTGGCCTTGCTTTTTCCTGAGCTCTTACATTATTCAGTCTGGGCCAGGGTGAGAGGTCTTCACATGCACTCAGGTCCCTGGAAGTGACTACACTGTTCTCACTGAGGAAGGGCACAAGCAGAGAAACAAAGAAGCAAAGGACTCTCTGTGACTTCAGAGAAGTCTTGGTGTGTGAATGTGTGTATGAGTGGGTATGTGTGTGTGTGTGTACCTGAGCACACTTATACGAGTCCGGTAGTATGTCACTGTGAGCCTGAATATGCCATGTAGGTGTGCTGTGTGTGCACCTGAACAGATGGGTGATATGTGTTCCCATTTTATCTCTGTGACCCATGTAGTGCCATGCCTGAGATGCAGGCTGGGATGGGCTAGACCCACCCAACACTTACCTGAAGGCATTCCCAGGTGTCAGCCCCGTGATGTGGCTTTTCAGTCTGTACCTCTCCAGATGGGACAAACACCCTGAAATGACCTCCTGTGCACAGAGTGATCACTGTCACCTCTATACATCCCATGGGCAGGTGTGCATGCTCCCCATCTTTTGTGGATTTTGCTCCCCATGATCATTACCTTGAGCTTCCATGAATAGGGTACAGGCTCCTCCCAGATACTTCCCCCTCACATGCCTAGCTAAATGGCAGCCCCTCTTTCCCTTTCCCATAGATATATTTCTTGCCCTTTGAACAAGCCATTTGTATCTGAAAGCCACACCCTCTCTCACTGTCTCATAATTCTGAGAATGGCCAATAGAGAAAGAACTGTTGGTTTTGTGTTCTAGCTGTGTCTGGGATCGTGTCGGCGATGTACAGTGTGGGTCGCAGCATCTTGGCAGCTGCCCTTCTCCACGTTTTCTGCTTCAGTGCAGTGAAGGTAGGTGTGCAGGTCACTCCAGGACCCTGGCTCTCCTGTTTTCTTCATTCAAGCAATGCATGTTTTATGTAAGCAAATATTTTCTGCAATTACAAAAGCAAAGGGGTGTGAGCAGCCAGATGACAGAGCTGGCTGAGCAAGGCTGTTGGTGTCAGGATGCTAGCTTTGCCTTCATGCACCTGGCCTTATTGTCCCCAGCAGGCTTCTCTCTGACCAGTCAGTCAGTAGTGTCAGAGAGGCTTTGATTCATGGTCTGGTCCATGGAGCTCATGTTTTCCTTACCTTCACTTCCTTTTGAAATGTCACTCATGTCTACAGCCATACCACCCTGAACGCGCCTGATCTCATCTGAAATGTCACTCAAAGAGGGTGGGAGAACAGGGCTGGACAAGGCTCTGTGGGCCAGTGGGCAGGAGAACACAGTACAACATGAAGTGTCAACACCCAGAGGACATGTAGGTACAGACAGAGGGACCAAAGCTTAGGCCATGCAAGCTTGAGAGGACCAAAAACAAGATAAACATTGATTTCAACAAGACAAAATACTGTATCGGAAAAGAAAGATAACTGTCACACACATGTGGACCAGCTGGAGATCAATTTTATGTACTATGAGGGTCTGAATGATCATCCTGGGGTCTCTGTGAGGGGAGCTTGAGGAGAGAGCTGCTCTGAGGTGCTGTAAATCTTTCTGCTGTGTTGGAGTCAGTAGGTAATATCCAAAATGGAAAAACATTCAGAACTTTGGCTTGCAAAACAGGTTGTTATTTGAAAACAGGAAGGTAAATTGGTGAAGAGACAACTCTGTATCAAAAAAACAAACAAAAGCAAATAAACCATAGGCAACCCTTTGATAAAATAAAAATTAAATGCAAAAGAGTAAATAAAAATGATACAAATTCCAGAGTGTTCTTAACATATGATCACTTGTAAAATAGCTTTTTAAAAAGATTCATTTGAAATCTTATTGAAGTTATCAGTGCTGTGTCAGAAGACAGCTGTTTACTTAGCTTTCCTTTGCAGACAAGAAGGATTTCAGCATCTTTTTCTCCCTGTTTGTCATAGCTTATTTTCTCGGGGTTAATCAGTGGCATAGTCCCCTCCCTTGTCCTCCTTCCATCCCTCCCATGTGGATCTATTTTTTTTTTTTTTTTTTTTTCAGAAAATGTGCGAGGGAAGGGAAAAAGAGGGGGAGGTGAGGAGGAAAGCTTCTTTCTCTGAAACACATGTAGTTATGTGCTCCTGGTGGCCCTGTTTGATACTGTGTTCATCCTGTTTTGGAGACCAATAATTACCAACTCATTAGTATTTCTGGTATTTTTTAAGATATACAAAAGCAAAGGGATGTGAGCAGTCCCTAGACCCTGGATATTTCATTCAGGAAAAGTACAAGAATAGATATTTTCTGGGGCTTTATATTTCTGAGAATGTTTCTCCACTGCTCTTTATTAAACATCACTGGCTATAAAATTTATGATTCAAAAATTTTTCTTGCAAGAACCTGATAAATGGCTGTTTTCTAGTAGTTGTTTATTGTTCATTGATTCAGTTTTGAAATCAGGTTTAAACTTCAGCTTTTAAAAATATTTGTTTTGCCAAAGCATGATGGGACATGCCTGAATCCCAACACTTTGGGAAGTTGGGGTAGGAGAATCTCAAGAGTTGTCACCCTAGAGAGCCTTTCTCAAAACAAAAAGTTAAAAAGGGGCTCAATTTGAAGACCTGGGGATTAATTGCCAGTACAGAAAACATATTTTGGTGTGGCAATGTTTTTTTTTATCTTGATTGGTGCATTGTATATACACATCATGATCACACTTAATATTGGGAATTTGTACCAGTATATGACACAATTTAATTCTCATTTTTCCCATTTCCTTACCAACCCCACAACACCCCACCCCTTAAATACATAAGCTTTTTGTATTACCATCACATTTTTCCTGAATGACACTTGTAGTTATGTAAACAAGCTTATAGTCAAGTCGCAACCTCCAACAACTCCAAAAATTCTCTCACAGCCCTTCCTAGTCTTTTCCCAACTTCTGGCCACCAGTGATATGATTTCTGTCCTTGAAACTTCTTTAGAGTCAAAAGTATATTCTGTCAAGGTACAATGTATCCATAGCTGAATTCAGTAGTTTTAAGGACATAGTAGGTGCATCTTGACAGTCAAGTAGTCATCATCACAATCAGGAAACACAGTGGCTCCACCATCCAGACATTTTTCTTCATGTTCATTTGAGTCAGTTCTCCTTGCATAGAGCATATTAGTTTACCCCAAGATTTTGGGATCAAATATAATTCTGCATTTTGCCTTATAAGATGTTTGAGCCAGGTGTGATTGGTATACACTTGTAATCCTAGAATTTGTGAGGCAGAGAAATGAGTTTGGGGCCATCCTGAGCTACTTAGTAAGACCGTGTCTCAAAAACAAAAACAAAAGCCGGGCATGGTGGCTCGCACCTGTCATCCCAGCACTCAGGAGGCAGAGACAGGAGGATTACTGAGTTCGAGGCTTGCCTGGGCTACATAGTGAGCTCAGGGCCAGCCGGAACTACAAAGCAAGACCCTGTCTCAAAAAAAAAAAAAAAAAAAAAAAAAAAAAAAAAAAAGATGTCTGAAGCATAGCTATCTGCTACCTCCTCTGACTTATGTGTTCTTTTCTCATCATCCACATCGTCCTTGCTGGATAAAGGCTGTGCTGTGTCTTTCCCTCCTTTCCTGTCTCTGGTGCATGGCTGACAGCACAATCGTGCTGGTAAACAGAGGTTAAGAAACTCTGCCTAACTTTTCAAGTCACTGCTTGAATGTTTGGACTAGAACCTCACCTTCCTGAGCCTCAGTCTTCTGAGCTCTTTGCTCTCAGGTCACATCTACTTCCCCTGACTTGGGGTGAGCTTTGCCTTGTGCCTCATACTTTGAGCTGCTAAAATTCATTTGATGTAAATAATTCACTGATCCCAGTCATAATTGAATCTATGGAAAACAGAATAGTCTTCAATTCTAAGAATGTTTCCTTCCCCAGAGGAGCCTGTGAGCTTTCCTGAGGGGAAGCTGTATGTTCTGAAAATCTCACTTTGCCTGAAAGAACCAGAGCCTCGTTCTTACCATTTTTAATGCTACGAAAAGTAGAACACACTCATTTGTTATGTGATGTTTTTGGCAAAATCATAGAAGGGTTAGATACTATTGAAGAATCTGGTATTGAAAGAGAAGTTTTCTTGAGTGTCACCGTGAGACAGGATGCCTCTGCCTCTCCTCCCAGTCCAGCTCCTTTTGTACATGAGACACGCTGATTCATTCTAGCTCTTTCTTTCTCTGAGGTCAGTCCAGCCTCGGTGTCCAGACAATACTGCAAGCAGCTGGTGCCGACTGCTCAGAGCTGATCCCACAGTAAGCTCTTCACTGTCTCAAGATGAGCCTTTTGTTTATTTCTGTTTTCCATGCTGTTCAGGACATGTTAGAGGGCAAAGTAATTGTTGGTATGGAGGATAAAGAGTCCATTCTGAGAGCATACTGCTGTCTCAGGAGGGCTGAGCATTTCAAGGCTCCAAGTGCTGGGGCAGGCTTTTGAGCAGGTGGAGCTGAGGTATTCTGGCAAGGTTTATTTCCTCTCAGGGAGGTACTGGCTTCTCCTGCTCAACATAGAAGGAACATCATTTGTGATAAATAGTATAGTGTGTTGTAACAAAATGTTAATGTTCTAACCGTGTTTTGAAACTCATTTTGGTAAAACATAGAGCAATTTGCATTTCTCTCTTCTCATTTGTAAGTCCTGTGTTTTTCTAATGGTCTCAGATCGACTCTACACTTTAAGAAGCAGCACCTATTAAATGCTGTGAATTGAGTGAATGTGGTTGGAAAATTCACAAGGGGGTCCTTATATAGAAAGAAAAGCTCACCAGTCTTAACCCAACTCCCATTGACTCAAAGCTGTGATTCCACTTCTTTTTAATGATGTTTTTGTTTATACCTTTTATGCTTACTTTTTGTTTGCTGGAATTGATTTTTTTTCCTCCTTTCATCTCTGCTGCCTTGAGATAGATAGATGGATGAGTTTTTGTAAATAATTTCAACATGAATAATTTCAACATAAAGAATAATTTCTCGGGCCTGAGATTTAGCTCAGTGGTTCCAGTGCCTGTCTCGTAAGTGCAAGGCCCTGAGTTTGATCCTGGTAACCACGTACACTGCTGGGCATGGTGACTCACGCCCACCGGCCATCAATACCACATACCACAGCGCCGGGCGAGGTGGCTCACACCTGTAATCCCAGCACTTGGGAGGCAGAGGCAGGAGGATTGCTAAATTCCAGGCTTGCCTGGGCTCCATAGTGAGCTGAGGGCCAGCCTGAACTACAAAGCAAGACCCTGTCTCAAAAAAAAAAAAAAAAAAAAAAGAAGAAGAATTTCTCTATCAGGGTATATGTGTTTACTACCTTTTGATTTTTATTATTATTGCTTGGTAGAAGTAGACAGATATGAATTAATTTTGTACTCTGAAATATTAATTAGGGAAGGAAAATTTAATTCCCCTTTTAATTTCATATTCTCTTTGACTCATCCAAGATGATAGTAACATACAAATGGCTTCCTCACTAACTTAAATACCTGACAGTGATACACAAAAACAACCAGAATATTTGCTCTCTGGAGAAATAGTTAAGTACTTAATTAGCTGGGCTTTCTATTTGTCTGGATAAACCATGACTTTTATTTTTTATTATCCCTTATGAAGAGATTCTGTTTCATTAATGGCAAGGGGACCCAGAGGTTGGAACACATTATTATAATTTAATGTTCCCCAAGCATTGTTAGTGATAGCTTGTTGAATGGTTTGCCCCATGTTTCTTCCAGGTACTACAGGGATTATAACCTGCAAAAATGACATTTTTGCTGCATTCCAGATTTAAGACCTAGAGTAGATATAAAACAAACTCATAATTATAGAGTATATTTAGCACTGGAGTGGATCTTAGGTATTACATACTCTGGCCTTTTTACTTTATTGTTCAAAAAAGAAAACAGAGCTCTAGAGAAACACCAAGTGACACAACCAATCCACGACCCCAGGTCTAAGTCTCTGCAGCACACTGGACATGTAAATGTGTATGTCTCACCAGAAGGACAATTCACAGGAGAACCGTCACTGGCCCATCTATGGAACTTTAATTTACAAAGTAATTTCCCAAGTGTTTTCTCATTTGCCCTTTATTGTATCTTCACTTAATGGACAAGGAAGACATTCGCATTACTATGTTCCAATGGCAAACTTGAACCAGAGTGCTTTTACTGTTTGCTGGAGGGCATACACCTCATTTACTCTTTTTTTCCCCATCATAAAATGGATAAGTAAAACCTACCTCATAGGGTTGTCTTGTGAAGCAAATGAGATTGAATGGATAATGCACATTGAAATGCAGCTGAAGGATTCCTGTTAATTGGTGTAGTAGGCTGAGGTTCTACCTCCCGTGTGCTCCTCTGAATGATATCCTCCCTTGTGGGCAAGGTTTTGAAGAGGAAGGGGCCCCTCCTGAGACATTGTCTGAATGAAGTAAAGGGGTTTCACAGGTATAGTAAGGTTTCCCAATCAGATAACTTACTGAAACTGAAGTTTAACTGAAAAGGAGGTAGCTCTGGGTCACTACAACCTAGGAGGAGCCTTTTCTAGGATCAGGGGAAGCAACAGAGACTTTTCTGTGTTGACTTTGAAGAAGTGAATGGCCATATGTGAGGGGCCATCTGGCCAGGACCAAGGGTGGCCTTCGGAAGCCAAGTGAGTCCCAGCAGTCAGTCAGCCTGAAAACAGGGACTGCAGGTTCCACAGTGGCTGGAACCTGAACTCTGCCAACCCCAGAACCTCGGAGGGGACTCCAAGAGATCAGAGGATCAGATCATACTGATTCCAGCCCAGTGAGCCCCTGAGCAGAGAACTCTGCCATGTCCAGCTCCCTGCTTGGGCTCCTGAGCCCAGAAACCTGAGCCCGTGCATCTATGTGGTTCTAAGTCTCTGATTTCTGGGGACTTATTTCATGGCAACAGGAAACTAAAATGAAGCTATTACTAGGGTAAGTATTTGTCACTCATGCTGATGATGAATGAGATGGTAATAATGTTAGTAGAGGTAAAATTTGAAAATAAAACCTGAGTTTTAATTCAGTTTTATTTATACTACAGATTGCATTTTATGGTCAGAATTGTGTCTTTGCTAATCACAAAGTAGTGGGAATCATAAATTTTTAGCTGTGTAAATAATTAGGAAGAGAGGCCACAGTTTACGTCTGCTTTATTTTATATCCCATGTGCATAGTCTGATGCATGTCACATAAAAGTGTAATATCACTTTTAGACTGAATAATTACCAATAACTTGGAGGAAGTCTAGGAAGAAAAGCAATTGTCAAAGAAGTGAGCATATTTGTGTGTGTGTGTGTGTGTGTGTGTGTGTGTTTATGTACAAGTAGCTTTGTGTGCAAGGGACCCATCATCCTGTCCTACTAGCTAACAATTTTCATTTTTCTCCAGTATCTACTCCTAAAAGTAAAATACTGTCTCTTTTCCTAAATACATAGTATTTTCCACCAAGGTGAAAAAACACAATGAGATAGAAAGTTTAGCACGCAGTGAGTCTGACTTGTCCCGTTTGCTAACGTGCCCCTACACTTGATGAGCAGGCCACATCCTGACCACTGTGGTGAGCTAGCTATGGTGTGGGTACTGGCAGTCCTTGGGTGTGCAAGAGCTGTAAGGGATCTTACTGAGCAGCTACTGGGTGCTGGGGATCCCAGAGCATGGGGTGTGTCACTCATACACTCATAACCTGCTCCTGCATGCTGATTATGGGCCACATGTGAAGTGGGGTCAGAAAGTGCTGTTCTATGGGCTGAGTGCCATTCTGGTCTCAATGAAAGTCTAAAATTCTACAGAGATCCTCTTACTTAAAGATGAGCTTCATGTCAAAAACAGACTTAGGAATAGGTCTATTTCTGTCAGAATCAAAGTGATAAGATCTAGTTATTATTTTAGGATTATGAAAATGTGAACTCAGAAATTCTCCACATTTAATGGGATAAGAAAAACACATTTCTGTTTCTTTAAAGAGAAAGCATTTCAGACTGATCTGAAAGGGATAGCAGAGTGAAAATTTGACCTGTTTGTGTTCACTTTATAACCAAACTCTGCCTGTAAATCTCATCACAAGAAATGTCTGACATTTCTAAGGACAAAAACGTTGAAACTGAGATTCTTTTTAGAGTGTGTTTTTATATAAAATCAAACTGCCCTGTGTGCATATTCTCGTCAAAATGATTCCCAAATGCATATGAAATCCTCTACAGCATTGAACTATTAGACAGTTTTATTTCTACCTCATAAAAATATTTCAAAACCTGTGGGAGTTTTATGAAACCAGCACTCATCAATCCATATCAGTCCCAATTTAGGGGCTCATGAGACACATCTCAGAGCAATTAGCATTGTTAATTTTGAAGCAAACTGTCACAGAGTATATGCTTCATTATCTGCACGTGATAGATTATCTAAACCCTGATCTTCCTCCAAAATCTTTGTGTATTTGTGAGTCCATGTGTGTACATGTGTGTGTGTTTGTGTGTGTGTGTGAGAGAGAGAACATGGTAAATTAATATGTCTGTAAAATCAAGACTAATACATACATGTTTCAAATGTAAAAGTTTATTTTGAAGCGCCACTAAAAGCACTGGCTGTCCCTCGTCTCCTGCCTCCTGCTTCTCCTTGTGGGAGTGAAGCTCTTTGAGCCCTGTGATGACTCTCAGCTGCCACATGAGGGGCATTTGAATGTCTGTTTCAGAATCTCTTTTCGGTCACCTGTTCTCTTCTTCCTCAAATACCAGAATTTTCTTTACTGTTTCCAGATAAAGGTAAAATAAAGCATCCTTAAATGTGTTTTTTAACCATAGCTCAGCTATGGTTAGCTCCTTTGCCCCTTCAGTACGCCCCACACACTCCCATCAGTTTCAGTGTCTGGTACACCTGCTTGAGTGGTCTGGCCAGGGACTAGCCCAGCCCTGGAAGGGTCAGAGGAATGTGCAGTGTGAAGCCTCTGGAGCAGAATTACAGGAGAGGAATGCAAACACAAGGCAGTGCCAGGTCATCTTGTCAGTCCCTTCCTTCCAAATCTGACATCTGCAAAAGGATTCAGAGTAGTCCCTGTTTTTCCCCTCTTGAGATAGTATTTCACTATGTAGTACAAGTTGACCCTGAACTCATTGTGTAGCCCCATGTGGCCTCCACCTCAAGTTGATGTTCCTGTCCCGGCCTCTCCAGTGTTGGGATTATAGGTTGGGTCTCCAAACCTAGCTCCTAGCCTTCTTTTCTTAAATTTTTCTTGGTACTGGAAGTTGAGCCCAGGTCCTTCATACTGAACTGTACCCCCAACCTTTTTTTCTTTGAAACAAGGCTTCACTGAATTGCTAAATCGCCTAGGTCAGGCTTAGACTTTCCATCCTGCTACTTCAACCTCCCAGAGTGCTGGAATTACAGGTATACACTATCACACCTGGCTAGAATAGTTCCTTCATAGACTCAGTTGATTTGCTTAGAAGGAGTACACCCCCCACCTTTAACTTTTGGTCCATGAACTACATTGATGTTGGTGGACACCTGGTGACAACCCAGCTATCATGACATCCAGCATAACACACGACTCACATGTTTGTGGTAATGCAGATGTACACAAATCTGCTGTTCAGCCAGTCACACAAAGCACAGCGTGTACCTTTCTGCATGGCATATAATATTCATAGTGATAACTGGCAGCTATGTCACTGGCTTTTGTATTTACTGTGGGGTAACTGGTACCATAGATAATCAAAGTGGCTAACTACATAGACGTTTCCTTCTTTGTTTATGATGGGGTGACAGGTATATGTGGCAGGAGAGTACAGAATCTTAGGCCACTGGCTCAGGCTGTCTCCTGCTGTTTCCTCAGGAGCCGTGGAGCACGCAGCACATTCCGGCACTGTTTTCAGCCTTCTGTGGCCTCCTAGTGGCCTTGTCTTACCACCTGAGCAGGCACAGCAGTGACCCGTCAGTGCTTCTGTGAGTAGCCCTGCAGAGTGGCCTCTTTTCTGTGCTGTGGGTGCCATTGCTGTGTCTGTGGCTGTTCCTTGGGATAGGGGATTGGTCTCTGGCACTCCTTGCTGTTGATGCTCTTACACACACAGGCCATTCACTGCCAGTGGCCTTCAATTGGGTGAGCTCCAGGGTCCTCTGGGTACCAAGTCCTCCCACCTTGTGGAGACCAGACTTGCACCTCTGAAAAGACGTACTTATTTTGTTTCTTTTCTTTTTATTTCCTTTCACTTTAGATTAAAGTATGTGTCAGTTTCAGAATGCATTAATATAATCTTTAGTTGCTTGAAAGTATAAATATATACTTCAGGACTGGAAATCCTTTGTGATGTGGAAGTGAGTTTCAGGTGTTGATCTCATGTGAGTTGTCTAGACTTAGAAAAGATTGTTACTTAAGATAACTGTCGGGATGCCGGACGTGGTGGCTCATGCCTGTAATCCCAGCACTTGGGAGGCAGAGACAGGAGGATTGCTGAGTTCGCGGTGGCTTGCCTGGGCACCATAGTGAGCTCAGGGCCAGCCTGAACTACAAAACAAGATCCTGTCTCCAAAAAAAAGATAACTGTCGGGGGCTGGAGGCACTGCAATTTTAGGCTGCTAGGATGCATTGAGACAAAAGACAGGATATGGTAAAAGAGAAAATTGGACATAGTTTGTAAAGCTTTTAGTGTCAGATGTGTCACTGGTGTGTTGACTCTTGCTGGCACTATTTGTGGACTGCAGAAGTAAGACCCTGTGCCTGACATTTAGGGTCAGCCCATACTCCTAAGGTACTAGACCAGTATCATTAGGAAGAACTCTAAAAATCACAGACATGCTTGCCTGTGCACTGCCTGTTACTGTGAATTTCAGAACAGAGAGCACTTGCTTTGGTTATTGTAGGTGTGAATTCTAAGGAGAAGCTGTATGTCTTAAATTGTCCCAGGGATGTATTTGAAAAAGTAAAACCAGTGTTTTTTGTTTGTTTGTTTGTTTGTTTTACTTTTAGGTCTTTCATTCAATGCAGACTTTTTCCTAAATTTTTACATCAAAGCCTGGAAGAATCGGCCACAGACCCTCTCCCCCAGAAGATGAAAGATTCAGTGGTGAGACATGTATTTTATAGCTCATCCCTATGGGAGGGACTAGGATGTCAGTTGAGCTGGGGTTCTTGGGGCTCTAACTATATGCACATGAGCAGGATGGGACAGGAAGAGGGACCTGGTTGTGGCACAGGTCTAGCATTCAGGCCAGTGAGCTCCTAGCCAGGTGCAAAGCTTCGGAGCATCTCAAAGGCAAATGCTGTCTCTTGGTACCCTTGGTTCTTCATAGTGGCAGCTGGCCATGGTCAGCCAATTCTATCCATTGCTGGCACCCACCAGCAGGTAGGGTTAGTACAAGCTTGCCGTGCAAACATTCAGTCCATGTGTGTGCTCTACACACAGCTCCTGCACATCCTGCCAGGGCTCACATGGGCTTTCAGCACCCTTCCCAAGACTTTTGATTCAAGGTTGATGTTTGTATAACTCTTGCTAGGGCCTTTGGGCTTTAGCCTTACAGTGGTGTGGCAGAGAAGGGGTGACCCTACTGGCTGGAAAAAGAAAGAGGTAGTAAGTCTTAAGACTGTTTGCTGTGTACCAGGAAAATGACTCTGGGCTGTTGTCAACATCTTTTGAGCAGATATGTTAATCTTTGGCATCAGCTTTCATTAATACCTCAAGAACCAGTGCTCACTGGTTTTTGTAAGCTCCCATACATTAGAGTACTAAGCTTGGAGCAGGTTGATGTCTTCAGTTCATGCATTTTCTGTGTGTTTTTGGAATGACTGATAAAACGAGCAGCAGTCAATAGTCTAGTGATTGATTGCATGTCCCTGTGGCTAGGAACTGTGTCTCTTAGGTCTTGTCCACAGAAACAGTGCACAACACATAGCAGGCACTCATTGGATTCCATTGATTTTGCTCTGATGACTCACAGTACACTCTGCCATTTCAAGACAATGTACTGGACTTGTCACCAACATGATCATATTTTTTAAATGCATCATCAGCCCTGACTGAGCACGTTTGAGTATGATCACAGTTTGAGCTAAACCTTTCAGAGTTCTTTGTCACCACAAGAGGATCAAGGAATATACTGATTAAAGCAAGGAAAGGTGTGACTCATGAATTTTAAAAGTAAAAACACATTTAAGAGCAGCGTAAGAGGTGAAGGTACTGGGGGTGATAACATGGCAACTTGGAGAGGAGAAAGACAGTGATATCCAAACAGCATCTGGAGTCTGCCTGTTGCTAATATTTATACCAGGAGATTTTGGCAGGGAGATGAAACCAACATTCCCAGGTTGGTTTCTGCAAAGCTATACAGTGGCCCCAAAGCCTCCCCGTAGATATCTGAGAAAAACCATACCTTCCCTCTCCCAAGTCTTCCTCAGTTCTGACTAATGAATATGACTTTCTACCACTTGCTGATTTACTGCAGTAAAAATAAGGTATGAATTTCAAATAAATATGACAAGAAAGTTGCCTGGTAGACAATGACTTCATTTCATTAGTATAATTAAATATGATGGGTTAGATGTTGCTTTTCCTGGTTTTATATCTTTTGAAATGCTTTGTACAGTGCAGAGCATTATTTGTTAGGTGATCTAATATGATGTCTTTGTGCATTCTCTGAAAAGTCTCTGATCTAATTATAATATTTTAATGGGAGTATCAGATTTTACTGTTTTACAGGCTGATATATCTTGTACTACAGTTCGAATACAAAATTTTCCTTCTTGTTGTCTCTTAAGGTGGTTCTCTGTCATTCTTTCTGGCCCTCTTATTTTCTCTGTCTGTCTTTCTGTCTCTCTCCCTAAATATTGATTCGAATGAGAAGTCCCTCCCAGGAAGCCTCCTTAGATGGCAGTTTTCTAGCCCTCTCTCTGCCTTCTGAATCTCAAGGGTCTGAGAGCTTGTATTCTGACCAGAAAGTCCTTCTGGGGCTCGTGCACAGGACGTGTACAGACTGCACCTCCAGAAATGTTGATCTAGAGAGATGAATTGACTGGCTTGTACATTTTAACATGAGCATAAGGGATCATACACACAGAGTTCATAACCAAAAGTCCATAGTTAATAGGAGGACTGAAACTTTCCTCTAGCATTTGCCTCCGTCTTTTTCCATATGCCTTGTCCACATAGCCGGCCAGTTTTCATCCTCCTTCACCCACCTTCATCCATGCCAACATTCTTATCAGTTTACATCATCACTTTTGATCTGTTTAATTTCTAATTTTGTTGTTTAATTTAATTTGCTAGAAACACAAACTTTTAAAATAAAAATATCCTAATTTTTATGTGTAAAATTCAAACACCCTCTTGCAATCCACTGTTTGTGATATCTAGTTTTTCCCAGTTCCCAACTTGCTGTCCAAACTTTCTTTTGCTTCAAAGGAATGTGAGGTGCTAGACAACTGCCATGGTACATTACAAATATTTGAGATACTAAGAAATAATATGTTTCATAAGTTAAACATAAGTTAACTTACCATTAAAATAGAGAGTGGAGAGTTAACATTACTGAATATTGCTTTAGAAGTTCTAGCCAGTATATGAGAGGAAAGAGGAAAAAAGGTAGATGATATTATTATACATAGATAGAATGCACAGAAAAACTTACTAAAATCAATGATGATTAATGAGAGGATTCATAAATACCACAAGAGAAAATTTAGAAAACCTAAAGCATTTTAACATACAAGAATAACCTAAGAAAATATGATCCATTTCACAATAGCAACAATATATGAATTGATAGTGGAAGTGATTTTAGTAAGTACTGTCACAAATAAAGGAAATGGCAGTGGTCTATTAAAATGTAAATGAATCCCTGCATAAATGGCCATGAATAGATTTCGCCTGATTTTGGACAAGAAGGTTGAGGTTTATAAAATGCTAATTCTCTAAAAATAAATTTATAGGTTTAATATTGTTGAAAACACTTCCAAAGGAATTATATCCATAGCATTAGAAAATGATTCTAAGGTTTGTAGAGAAGAATAGCTGTTAATAGTTTAAAACAACTTGAAAGGAAAGAATAAGAAAAGAGAACTTAGCACTTTGAGATAAGAGTATATTATAAAAACTGAGTAATAAGAACAAACTAGGAGACCCATCCAAGATTAAAGAATAGGATTAGTGGATCAGAGAAACACAGCAAGGAGACAAGTTATTTATATGAAGGTATTTTGTGAAAATTAAATGTCACAATCAAGAATTGATTATTCAAAATATGGTGCTTAGCAGTGGGAGAGAAAAGAGAATTTTATGTGTTAATCCCTCACCAGATACCATTGTAAATCAAAGAGGGATTAAAGAGTTTTAGAAGAAAGAAGGAAGAGGAAATGGATGAAAGATCAAACAGGACCTTTCCATTACTGCTGTTATGGTGGTTAAATTATCATAACCAAACTCTAGAGATTGAAAGCAAAAATTCTGAATTAAAGACCAAAAAAGTCCTTCTTAAATGAGGAAAAAGCAAAAAACCTGACCAAACAGAAGGAAGATGTCAGGTAAGAAGGTGAATCAACAGGGAACCTGGAGGAAGTAGGTTGGAAGCTTTTCTGCCCCACAGAGTCTGGGCCCAAGTGCAGGGAGGGATGCCTATGGGAAGCTGCTCAGACCCATTCATCTGACTAGTGGTAGGGTGGAAAATTAAATAAAAGACAAGACAAGATCTTAATGGATAAATGGGGGCCCAGGCCAGTCAATGCTCTTAAAAGGCTAAGACACTTGCCTGAAACTTGCCAGTATTTATAGATCATGTAGTTTCTAGAAGGAGTGAGGGGCAGCACAGGAAGCAGTGAAGCAAAAAGCATTGACTCTCCTAACAACAAGGGAATGAAACAGTCTGGGAGGAACAGCTCATAGATTGATAGGAAACTTGTTTCTTCCTATGGATTGGTTTTTGCCTCTATGGGAGTCATGCTGCCCTTAGCTGCACTATTGTCTCAGTATGCAGGATTTTATAGTGTCATGGATCACTGAGTCCTCTGCTGTAACCAGTGGTGTGGGTAGTTCTTCCTTTCCCACACACCAACTGTGGAGCCTTCAGGTAATGTACTGTGGGCTAACAGGCAGACTCAGACTTTTAATATGAAAAGCCAACTTGTGAATTTGTAGCTTGCTCAAAGTGGTCTCCACCAGATGCTCTAGAACTTCAGACTTGCATTTCAGCTTCCAACTATAGAGAGCACAAATTAAAGCTTAGGTGGGCCAAAGTGGGACATCCAGTGCCAGGCCAGTCATCATCAGGACAGGACACTGAAGAGACACATTCCTGAAATGAGGAAGAGCCATGAGATGTCAGCTCTGTGTCCTCAGTGCCAGCTGTGAGAGGAGCCCCACCTCGGGGTTGAGCATGATGACAATGAGGAAGAGAATGCACACCAGGCAAGCACAGTGAGGCTGCCATGCACTGAGGATGTGAGCTGTGTAACACAGGTAAAGAACAAATGAGTTCATGTTCAAACAGTGACTGGCAGAAGCTCCCCAGCCAAGATGGAGCGTGGGAGCCTGAAGAAGGTTGCTCGATATTATCTCAAATTTTGTAAAGAAAGAAAATGCCAAGCTAGAATTCTGTACCCAGTAAAAAAAATATCATGAGCCGGGAGTGGTGGCTCACGCCTGTAATCCCAGCACTCGGGAGGCAAAGACAGGAGGATTGCTGAGTTCGAGGCTTGCCTGGGCTACATAGTGAGCTCAGAGCCAGCCTGAACTACAAAGCAAGACCCTGTCTCAAAAATAAATAATAAAATAAAATAAAATAAAATAAAATAAAATAAAATAAAATAAAATAAATCATGAATAAGTTGGGCAAAATAAAGACATTGTAGGCAAACAAAAGCTGAGAGAACTTCTCTAAATATAATTCTTTCTGAAGAATAGTTTTCAACAGAAAGTGTTCTTTGATAGATGATCTGATTTGTAAGAATGAACAAAGAGGAGAGCAAAAAGATACAACTTGTAAATCTAAATACACATTAGTTGCATAGACAATAATGAGAGGGCCAGGGATTTAGCTCAGTGGTTCCGGAGTCTGCTTCACTAGCGCAAGGTCCTGAGTTCAATCCCCAATACCACATACCTTAATGTTGGGTGTGGTAGCTCTTGCCTATAATCCTAGGACTCAGGAGGCACAGGCAAGAGTATTGTGAGTTCAAGGCCCAGAGCCACCCAAAACTACAAAGCAAGACTCTGTCTCAAAAAAAAAAAAATAAAAGACTGCAATGAGAGTGTGTGGTTAGCTTAAATTAGTACAGTCAGTGTGGAATTCAGTACTGTGGGTCCTTAAAAAACTGAAAATAGACCTACTGATCTAGCTATATGCAATTTTGTATGAAAAAATATCAAAGCACACTATAGGAACATCTGCATACCTTAATTTTTGCAGTGCAAGTCACAATAGCCAAGATATGGAAACACCATCTCTTAACACATTGTTTCATCCCTCTTTTTTTTTTCATTTAGCAGTTGATGGACACCTAGACTGTTTCCATATCTGTAAGAATGGAACATTATTCAATTGTAAAGTAGAACAAAATAATATCATTTACAGGAAAATTACATGGAACTGGAGATCATTATACTAAGCTAAATAAACAAGACTTAGCTAAATATCACATATTTTCTCATTGGGAATCTAAATAATTAAAAATGACTTAAAACCAAAGAGAGACTATGAGAGAAGAGGAAGGAAACTGGGGGGAGAAGAAGGAAAGAGCAAGAAGAGAATGAGAGGTGGAAATGATCAAAGAATGCTATATGCACATACTGATATACCACATTGAAACTATTATTTTGTGTATCAATAAGAGTAATTTTATATTGGGGCCAGACATTTGGCCCAGTGGTTCCAGCACCTGCCTCACAAGCGCAAGGTCCTGAGTTCGATCCCTGGTAACCACACACAATGCTGGGCGTGGAGACTCATGCCCACCAACAATCAATACCACATAGCACAGTGCCGGGTGTGGTGGCTCATGCCTGTAATCCCAGCACTCGGGAGGCAGAGACAGGAGGATTGCTGAGTTCCAGGCTTGCCTGGGCTACATAGTGAGCTCAGGGCCAGCCTGAACTGCAAAGTAAGACCCTGTCTCAAAAAAAAAAAAAAAAAAAAGAGTAATTTTATTTTTAAATTCTTAGTGATATTTAAATTCTTAGTAATTTCTGGGAGAAGAATGAAAATGCTGATTAACTTGACTGATAAATTTTCATGTCAGAATGTTTGTTTCAACTATTAAAGGAATAGAGACATAACATGTAGCTTTCAACTCCATACAGATGGAAAAAGGAGATAATAAAAAATAGACATCATTTGCCAATAACAAAACAAAATTGCACTCCTATATCCTATTGTACTTAAAAGCCAATTCCCAATGGATGAGAAACTTAAATATGAGAAAATAAAATCGAGAACATGAAGAATCCTTTATTATACTATATGATATCAAGATAGGACAAAAATTCAAATTCATTATGAATTTACAAATTCAGAAAGGATGGTTTTACTTTTGATTTATCATTTGAGATCATTTGAGAAGAGATATAAAAATGAATTCTAGAATGTATGATAGATTTTATGAAATAGGAAATACTCAAAGAGAATGTAGTAGGGGAAAGTAATGGGAAAGAATAAATATGATTTGGAAAGAAAAAGAAAACATGTATATAGAGGGTGGGGGGTTGTGGGATGGGTAGGGATATGGGTAAAAATGAGAATTAACTTGTGTCATATACTGGTACAAATTCCCAAATGTTGAGTGTGATTGTGAGGTGTATATAAAATTACCAATAAAGAATTCAATTAAAAAAAAAAACATGGAGGGCCGGAGATTTAGCTCAGTGGTTCTGGCGCCTGCCTCGCAAGCACAAAGGTCCTGAGTTCAGTCCTGGAAACTATATACAATGCTGGGTGTGGTGACTCACGCCCACCAGCAATCAATACCACATACCACAGTGCCGGGTGTGGTGGCTCACGCCTGTCATCCCAGCACTCGGGAGTCAGAGACAGGAGGATTGCTGAGTTCAAGGCTTGCCTGGGCTACATAGTGAGCTGAGGGCCAGCCTGAACTACAAAGTGAGACCCTGTCTGAAAAAAAAAAAAAAAAAAAACCATGGATAGAAACCTACAATGTTGGATGTGATCATAATGTATATATAAAATGTACCAATAAAATCAATTAAAAAAAAAAAACCTTGGAAAGGAAAACGTGTGCTCCCAGTGGAGATCCTGGACTGCACAGCCACTAACAAGGCCTTTAACAAGACTGTAGATGCCCCACCAAGAATGTGAAACAGCTACTTTGGAAAACAGTTTGACATTTCCTTGGAAACCTGAGCCCCAACCTGCCAGATAACTCAGTCACTCTACTCCTAGATATTTACACCAGAAAAAAGAAAGCACATGTGTAGAGACATATCCATGAATATTTGTATAGCTTTATTTATGATGGTAAAAGCTGAGAACAAACCCAAATGTCTATCTGCAGGTGAAGAAAGAAACACATAATGGTATGTCCATACAAAGGAAGACTATCCACCAATGAAAAAGGATGAACAATGGATACAGACAACATCAGTGAATCTCAGAATAATTACACTGAGTGAAAGAAGCCAGACTAAAAGAGTACATGTTCTGTGATACCATTTGTAGACCAGTTTTTCAAATAAAAACAAGCTGTGGTGATGGAGCAGATTAAGAGGCCCCACAGAGACAGTACAGAGAGGAGTGGATTAGGAAAGGGCAGGAGAGGAGACCTTGGGGCATGATGAATGTGCTGAATTATCTTAATAATGCTGACAGTTTTATGACAGTATGTCAGTTCATTAAGCTATGCATTTTAAATACGTGGGAGTTTACTTTATGTCAACTATGTTTTAACAAAGGTTTAAAAGTGTTAATATGGAAAGGAAATGAATGGAAAGAACATGGACTCAAGAGAGAAAGGCTGTGGTAATGGTTTGTGTTTATTTATGAGGGACACTGACAGAAATCACAGTGAGATTTCAACATATTATCTAACTAAAAAAGAAAATTACCAGTGATTAGAGCTCTAACAAACTGAGACAGACACCTTCCTCACCCCTCCCAGTGTTGCCTTCAGCCAGGAGACTGTTCAGTTAAAGAAGACACAATTTGAAATTCAGGTGTTTGGAAAAATATTAATCTTCCCTTTGATGAACCCTCTGTAATTTCTACATGCCATAAAGCCTTGTCAATGAAAAATTGGGAAGATTAATGTATTTCTGTAGGCCAAAGATGCAGTGAATTAAAGAATTTTGCCCTGAGAACAGCCTGATGATATGTCAGTATTTGGAATGTAAGTGGTACCTGAATTTGCACCATTACTAGCCATCATATTTTGATGAAAAAGAAGTCTGGTTCCAAATATTTCATTGATTTAGAATTGAAGACCAGCAGTTTCTCATGCTGTAAAGTCAGATCATCTAAAATAAGATGTAAATCTAAAATAAGAAATCTCAAATAGAAAATCTAAAATAACATCTGAAACTTGTGATGTGTCTCATTTTTCATACTTGCACGTGAACTGAAAATTTTTGAGAGGAAATTCAACACAGCATTAGTAAGTAATTGGTGAATCATGGGGGACACTCTTTGTCTCTTTATTGAATAATGAATTAATCCAGCCAGCCTGTGTAGACTGTTCCTCATGCACCGACAGCTGGGTTCATCATTGCTCTCTTTACTATTTCTTGACTTCTTTCAGGCTCTGGTTATGACTGTAAGCACCAAACCAGCCAATGCACTGTACAGGAAACTACATGTTTTAATTTTTAAGGACCAGGAAATTTAAAAATGATGGGAATGGGGATATATCTTTTGTACAGCTTTCTGGAAGATAACATCCAAAATAATTAGTTCATCATGGTAATTCCTTTTCACTAGAAGAAAAAGTGGTGCAAAATTACTGGTTTCAGACTTTTCAGAAAATAGTGTGATATCTTAAAATGATCAGTAGTTGTGCATTGTATCTGATCTGCTTTCAATGAAAGAAGAGAATTTATGGTCACCTTTAGATCTACCAGTTGGCAGTATTATGTCCCATGAGGCTCCCTAGCTGTTCTACATCATCTGCTTTTATGGCATATGTGGGTCTAACTTGTGTTTTTCCCCAAGTCCTTATCAGGCCATTGCTTTGAGTGTGGAAACTATTTTGCACATTATATACCACTTCATTGTCAACCTATGTTTTTTGTGCATAGTACACATATATTTAAAGTATTTGGAAGTGGCCTTTTCTCACACTCACTGGAGAATTAAAATGTAAAATCTGGTCTGGTCCAAAATGTAAGAAATGTGTAAGAGGCTTCTCTTTGGTGTTCTCAGACTGTGGTCACATCAAGGCCTAAGCCTGAGACCAAAGAGAAATTGTTAGTATATCCTTGGTCAGACCTTGGAAAGTCCAGGTGTTTCTGGGGGAGTGTTTCATGCATCCTGTGTCCTGTCTGGGTTTGTGGAAAGAACTTACGCCTCTTACTGTATGAAAATATGTCTTCGCTCTATGGTTATCATTAATCTCACATTTCCTTTCCCCTCCCCCTTCTGCTTCAGTCTTCCTGAAATTCTAACAGAGGCTAGTGAAAGAACAGGTGAGTGGTGTCTCCAGAGTGTCTCCTGGGGTTGTGACACAGGTGATAGGCTGGAAGAGCCATGTAGTGAGCACTCATGTCCCCCTGTAGGCTTTACCAGTGACATGGAGCTGCTGCAAGAAGTGGGAAATAGTGGTCTTACAGGTGCTCTTCTCTTTGCAGAAAGATGTCCTGAGATCAGATCTTGTCATCTGTTCAGTGGTGGCTGTCCTCTCCTTTGCTGTCAGCGCCAGCACTGTGTTCCTGTCACTGAGAGTATGTGTTTCCTGGGCTCTGTTCCTCCCAATCTCCTTGCAGACTGGACTGGGGTGGAGCTGTGGGACACTGACAAGGTAGACCCACCTGGGGATAGCAACAGAATACCAAGTGGGGGCACTGGAATGTATTGTGCTGTGTCATGTCCAAGAGGAATGTGGCTCACTTGACAGGTCTCACTTTGCAGGAGCCATGGTGCATCCTGTGGAACCCGTGGTGAAGACAGTTGTCAATGGTGTGACTGGGTTTGCAGTACACCATGAGTTGAGAGAGGTTACCATATCAGGGATGAGACAAAGGCCACAGAGTCACAGTGACCATGGGAGTACGTGAGCTTTCTGGCTTATGGCACGTATGACAGCCTCGTATGAGACATTTATGAACTCTTTTCTCCATGAGGAGAAGCCTATTAGCTAAGTTTGTTATTCCCTTTCTCCTTATGAGAAATGTAAAACTGTATTCCAGTGGGTGGAGTTCTCCCAGCCTCTGCTTCACAGGATAGCTTCTCTAGAAGTGCTGTTCTGGAGGCACTCAGGCATACAGAAAAAGTACTCTGAGTCTGTCTCTTCTTCAAAGGGGGCATGGTGGCACACTGTGGTCCTGGCATGCTCGGGTGCAGAGGTAGGAAGATTGCAAGTCTGAGTCCAGCTTCAATAGGTTAGAGACTTACTGAGACACTATCCCAGGAAATAAAGCCCGAGGATGTAACACAGGTCAAAGGCACCGGAAAGAAAGGGAAGGTCAGTGGGAGTTATGAGTATCCCTCCCTTGGCCTGCACTGCATAACACAATCTTGCCCTTTTCCTTTACAGCCATTTCTCAGTGTGGTGCTATTTGCCCTGGCCGGCGCCGTGGGCCTCATCACTCATCACCTGCTCCCTCAGCTCCGCAAGCACCACCCCTGGATGTGGATCTCTCACCCTGTGCTCAAAAGCAAAGAGTACCAGCAGCGGGAAGTGGGAGGTCAGTAATGCGGCCCTGTACAGGAAAGGGGTGGTGGCCCACGGTGACCTGGAGAGGGTGCACAGCAGCCTACCTGTGCTCTGGTGGCAGGAGTATACCCTTCACAGGGAAATTGCAAAATAAAGGACAGGGTGAGCGTGTCATTCCAGATACCCATCCAACCAGGACAAGAAAGTTGAAGGAGGTGAATTAGAAGTAGGTTTTGTAAAAATATTTATTGGTTATTAGTATTGCAGGAAAATTAATTTCCATTATTCAGACTTAAAGATTATTCATCCAGCTTATGCTGACTGGGGCCTGAGAAGAGTGTAATTTAACCTCCCTCCATATTTCACACGATGTTGGGGCTGGAGCAGACTGATGCTTAGCTGTAAGGCCCTGGACCCCAGAGTTGCCACAAACTTCCTTTGTTCACCTAGATGGTATGTGTATTGAGTTGACTTTGCAGTTCCCTGAGTGTAATAGTCTGGAAATTCCAACAATGTCAGAATTGATAAGAATTAAATTCCTTCTGGATAAGGAATCCCCTGGGAATTTCTCTTTGAGGTCTCCTTTGCTCTGCAGTTCTTGCTCTGTGCTTGAACAGATAGAAAGAGGGACTTACCCTTATATTTAAATGGATTACTGTTCACAGATGTAACCGTGCTGTTAATGCTGCCAGGGCTGCACAGACTGAGAGTCTGCTGTGACTTTCTGTTGTGTTGTGAGTTATCCATTTGTTCCTATGCCCAGGCAGGTGGTACTGAGGGGCACTAGGGCTATAGGCTCGAAGATGGTGCAGGACTGTCATCTGCAGTGTTAGTGGATTAGGGTGATGAAAGGAAAGGAGAGAAAATACATTTTAAAAAACAGAGATTAAAAAAAGACACTGACTGGACTTCTGTCTAATCCTTGCTTTAGATAACTAATTTTAAAATTTTTTAACAAAAACTCATTCTATTTTTATGAAAATGCCTGTAAGTCTCAAAACAAAGATTTGTCTGTTCTTACCACAAATAGGTTATATATTTTTCTAGAGATACAGTGTTTCCACACATGATAAGTTAGGGACATCCATGTAAGTTATAACCTTTAAAGTGAGAATATATATCTAGTGTAGCACAATTTTGTAATGATCTAAAAGTCATTATTTGAATTGATTATATATCTTAACAACATGTCTCTTGAGTTCAACACTTTGAATTAGATATAGTTTGTTGGAAAATAAGAAGGAATTCAAAATGTAGTACCAGGAATAATATCATTGTCTTTATATTTAAAATCAAAAGGCTTAGGATATTGATCTGGAGGGGTAGAGAAGGAGTGGAATTTAAAGCAAAACTTGAAAAAATATTTTTACATTTGTTAAAATAATTT
>PVIC010011068.1:0-42087 GCA_004025085.1 Thryonomys swinderianus
TTCCTTAAGATTTAAAAGTAGCAGATTGTGCTTCGAAGGTTTAATTTTATTACCACAGGTTTATTCTCAAGGTAAAAACTTCCAGAAAGGTACTCCGGAAAACTGACAGGAAATCTTTCTTTTTCTTTTTGTTAAGAAGATGCAACTTCTGATTAACCAAGCCTAGGACTTCTATAATGAGGCTTTAAAATATGGGTAAAATTCTAATGAACTAGACCTTTATGGAAAATACAGTCAACAAAGAGAAAGCTGCTGGAAAAAAAGATAAAATAATGAATATTTCATTTGAGGCTCTGAGGTATTAAAAAACTTTCTCCATTATTCCTCCAAATTCTTTCCCTTATAAAACAGTTTGCTTCCAATGTCGAGTGTGATCATCATGTATACATAAAATGTACCAAAAATCAATTTAAAAAGCTGTTTGCCTTCACGGTATAATTTCTAGAGACAAAGCCAAGCAAAGGCAGTAAGACTCAGACAGATGTGTTAGGTGGAGTCTGGTTCTCACTTGCATGAGTTAGTGCCTCTGAAGGTTAAGTCGGAGGCATCCTCAGACATAAAGGCTATTTTTAAAACCTTTTGGAGAGCTGATCTATTATTTGATAGGTTTGGAGGGGCTCAGAAATTCTGAGGCCAAAGCCACACTCCCTGAAGAAGTTACTATCAAAGCTTTTTCAGAACAGACATTTGAAAACAGTACCGAAGTGATTCTGGGATATTAAAGTGTGTAATCATCGGCTGAGTATTTACTTAAAATGCACATCTCAGTCCCCCTCTTCCAAAGCGCCAAATAATTAGTTTGGACTGTGCCCGAATCCAGATGAGGTTCATCAACACTGTAGGTGATTCTGACACAAGTAGTCTGAAGGACACCTCAGCCACAGCCACTCGCGATCTTTTTCACGAGGTGACTCGGAATGACAACGGTAACGTCTGTGATGGGCTGACTCTGTCACTTTACGGATAATCCAGTGGGTTCTTGGAAGAAGAAGATAGTACTACTGAAGAAGATATTCTGGAGGGCGCACAAAAGCCAGGCCTCAGAGAGATTCACTGAGACTCCTGTCATTTGGTTCAGCTAAGTGGACAGATATCAGAAGGCTTTCTGTCAACTGTGATGACTTCTTTGGGGAACAGGTTGACACTGGCCCAGATTGTGACTGTCTTACCTTTCAGGGGCTGAAAGGTAATGGGTGAGGGGGAGAGAGACTGGGGTGTGACTGCTTAACAGGTCCAGGTTGTCCTGTGGGGATAATGGGATAGTGAAAATGTTTTGGAAATAGATGGCTGCCCAACATGGGGTGTGTGTGTGTGTGTGTGTGTGTGTGTGTGTGTGTACGTACGTATGTACATACATACATACATACATACTTATACATAGTTTCACTAAATTGAGCACTTTAAAATGGTTAATTTTATGTTATTTAAATTTTATCTCAATTAAAAATAGAGGTAAGACTTAAGAATTTACTGCCTTGGTGGGAATCTAGCTGCATCGCTGCAGTAGCTCTCTGGGTTCAGTTTTTTTGGGCTTAGTAACCACGGCACATCCTGGTATATCCTGAAGAGCAGGATTAAACATGACAGATGATCATCAGCCATTCCGAAGTGGCCAGAAAATGTGAGGCACTGTCATTGGAGCTACTGCTGAAAACTATGAGGCTTAAAGATTTAAAATAAAACCAAGATTTGAATCCCTACCTCAGTTTTTCTGTCCTGACCAAGAGTGATTCCTTAGATTCTGAAGACTATCTACTATATTACTATAGTATAGTGACAATAACAACCATACAAAAGTAGCAAAATGTTTGTTTCACTTTTCGTCCCTTTACACGTAGCTGTAAAACGGTTCTACCCATCTAATTTGGCTAAATAGAAATTCAGTAAGCAAATGTCTTACCACACATGCGGCCTCTCAGCACAGAGCCTGGTCTGCAAAAGAGAAAAGCCTTTTCTGTTTCCAAAGAGTTGCTGTCAGCTACAAGCATCTCGGAGGCGAGCTGGAAGGAATACATGGGCTCCGTATTGAGGGTTCTTTTCAGTCGATTTGTAATAGTTTCCAGTGTCTTAATGAGTCGCTGCTGATTTTCCAATTCAAGGGTATCATTTCTTTCATCGGGTAATGGCACACTAGCTGAGATGAAAACAAAGCAAAACAAAACATAACACACACAAATGCTGTTTTGAAAAAGGCCACTGTAGTTTTTGCCAAAAAGAAATGCTATCTTAAAACTCCTTCAGGAAAAATCCAGAATAAATTTGACTACTATTTACTGAACTACTCATACATAGAACATGTAAGAGCAGTGCATTTTGCTGTAATTATTTCAGATGCTGGGGGTATATTACTTTTTTTTTTTTGAGGCAGGGTCTCACTTCATAGGTCAGGTTGGCCCTGAGCTCACTATGTAGCCCAGGCAAGCCTCAAACTCAGCAATCCTCCTGCTTCTGCCTCCCGAGTGCTGGGATGACAGGCGTGAGCCACCACGCCCGGCACTGTGGTATGTGGTATTGATTGTTGGTGGGCGTGAGTCTCCACGCCCAGCATTGTATGTGGTTACCGGGGATCAAACTCAGGACCTTGCGCTTGTGAGGCAGGCACAGGAACCACTGAGCTAAATCTCCAGCCCGACTTTTTAGAGGAGGTTCTTCACTGTAACAAATTCCTACAGGTTCTTACAGTACAAAGACATGCCTCTCTCATCATGCTGAGATGAAAATGAAGCAGGATATTTGTTGCTATGAGGACCATGAAACACATCTCTGATATTAAATAGCACAACAATGAGGGAGGGTCTCGGTTTCGGGGTCATTTCTTAATAATGATAACTAAGGAGAGAGAAGAAAAACAGATTTCCAATCCAAATTTTCCCATAACAGATATTTTCCAAAAAGACACATTAGCCTTACCTGTGATATTAAAAATTAACTTAATTTTGTGGTCAGTCAAAGGAAGGCTTCTTTTAATCCGTGAAGATCTGGCTTTGGTGCTGCCCGTGGGTGTTTCTTGCACAGCGTCCAAGAAATCATCATAGGAATAATCCAGCCTGTTGGCGGCGCCCCAGCCACCTGGTCCTGACAGTTGGGCCACAGAAACAAATGTCTGTACAGCTGCAGCCTCGTCAGTTTTTAGCTTCTCGTTGCAAAAGCACACACTGAACTGCACTTGACTATTTCCTCAGCTCTCCCTGGTGGGCCACAGGCAGCATTTTTTCTGTAATCTTCTATTACAATTTTGGACACTACCTATTTAGATAGCCAGCCAAGTACATTACAAGATTCTACCATTCCATTTTGGGATACACAGTTAGCCTTCCTACATTTATAGAGAAAAGGGGGTGGTGCAGAATTCTAATCCATTTCTACTTCACCTTGGGGCTTGCTTCAGTTTTTATAATATTAGTTTGATAAACTGAACACATCCAGATTTCCTTCTGTGAAGATTAGGGATGGTTTTTGCATTATGTTGTAAAGGTGGAGTTGTTCCTGAAGACAACATCTCAGTTAAATGCTTATCGAATATAATGACCCTGGAGGTGACATGGGTAAGTGGGATTTCTGAGTCATCCTCAGTGTCACTGGGATCAACCACAGGAGTCCAGACTGTGGCTTCTTGATCTATGATGTCTTTTTTTTCTTTCTTTTTGAGACAGAGTCTCGCTTTGTAGTTCAGCCTGGCCCTGAGCTCACTATGGGGCCCAGGCAAGCCTTGAACTCAGCAATCCTCCTGCCTCTGCCTCCCAAGTGTTGGGATTACAGGCTTGAGCCACCAAGCCCTGCATTTGTGGTATGTGGAACTGATTGCGGGTGGGCATGGCCACCATGCCTGCTATTGTTGTATGGTTACCTGGGATCGAACCAGGAACCTTGCACTTGTTAGGCAGGCACCGGAACCACTGAACTAAATCTCTGGTCCTGGTTGTATCATTTTAACCAAAGCACTATCACCTTTCTGAACTTCAGTTCCTTCACTTATAGAGAGTGAATCTTATAGGTTCATCGGTAGCATAGACAAGATAATACAAACCATCTGGCTGAGTATTTGATTCATTGTATAACCTCAGGAAGTGAGATTAACATGGTTCTGATGCTTAGTTATATGTTCTAAATAGTAAATTACGTTCTTGTAAATTATATTCTATTTCCCCTTAAGCCAGTTATTTTCAGTTTGTTTTTGATATTTTATTGATTCTTTTCACTATTGAAAATAAATAGGGATCAATATTTCTGTTATTTCCCTTAAATTTTTTCCCTGCAAGGATTACATAGCTATCAGAGAGAAAAAAAAAATGCCGAAGTCCTACTTAGGAAGAACTTTAATAAAAAATATCCAAAGTCTATATGGAGGAAAGCTGACAATGTCACTTACATTGTACATATATTCCTCTCATACTAGACTTAATTAATTGAATCTTAACATTCTCTTAGTGAGGAACATAAATGTTTCTCATGTGTTACTTCTAGATTAATGGTTTGACTCCAATGTCAACAGAATGGTATATAAAAAGTGCTGCTAATACTTATCACCATTATGATTCTCTTTCGTGGTGTATCACTATTTGAATTTTGACGTTCCATGATTTCATTTTTGTTATCCTCAAGACTTTTATCTAATACTTTGAAACAACTTATCTGGTCTTACAATTTTATAGACCCATAGCGACCAACTCACACAGCCATTCTAAAACCAAGTGACGAGTCAGTTAATAAAAGTTAGTTTTCCTAGTTTGCCCCTTCTTGTGTCATCGCGTAGATACATCTCACAAACTACCAGCACGGGGTGATGCAGTTACCGATTGCAAAGCCGTTGTCATAGTCGTAATTATATTCCAGGCAGTACTTTTTGGTCAGGTCCTGCAGTTGACAATCGATGTCAGCAGCATCACTGCAAAACGTTGGGACCTGCAGACAAAGAAGGAAGAAGACAAGACGTGAGTGACACCCCTGTGGGCCCCGGAGGAGCCCTTCGGCTTCCGGCCCTCGGGGCTCCGTTAGCGTGAGTGGAGTGAAAGCCCAGAGCTCCTCGGGCTCCTCGAAATCCCCTAGTCCTCACCTCCAACCCCCGGAGCATCGGGTCGGCCTCACACCTTCTGTCTGTGTTCCTGTCAATCACCACGAGCGGCCTGGGAGCCCGGGTGGGCTCTGCCCCGACCTCGCCCGGTATCGCCCTCCAGTCCCCTCTCTGCGCTGCCCTCCGACGCGCACAGCGGCGAGAGGCGAGAGGCGAAGCCCCTGTGAGCGCGGACTCCTCTCCTACGCTCCCCTCGCCTTTGCTGCTAATGAAGCCCAACTCCAGTTTCCTGGAATCTTTTCTAGGAAATGAGTGTGACCGCGGAAGAGGCTCTGGCGGCCTGGAGACCTGGCGGCTGTGCAGTGGAGGGCTTGTCCTCCTCCCTGCTCTGGTAATTCCGGGTCGTGCCGGCTCGTCCTTAAAGCCTCGCCGTTGGGAATCACAGACCACCAGCTCCGTGCTCCTCCGACCTCTCGCAGAGTCCTCCCACCCGGGGCGGCTCGCTCCCTACTCACCCGGCTCCTCGGCTCCCCGTCCTCCCACCTTCCTCTGTCACTCCCCCCGCCCCGCCCCTCGGAGCCTGTCCGGACAGCAGCAGCACCCTCTCCTGAGCTCTTGGCTTCGTAAGAAGTTCTAGTCCTCGTCCTGCCGCCTCTCCACCCCCGTCAGCTCCGCTGCCTTGGCCTCCTCTCCTCCCCCTCGCAGAGTCCACGGGGATCAACATGGGCACGGCTCCCTTGAATGAATGTCTTTTGCCAGGCTACGGGCCTCACTGCTCTCTCCACACCGGTCCCATGTGGTCAGTAACAGCTTGAGAGAAAACACAACCCCACTTTCTGTCAATCGGACTGCTTTTCTTTTGCAATGTTTGCATTTATTAATACTCTTAGGAAATCACTTTACAACATCTGTTCTCTTCTCAAACTTCCATCGTGTACTGTGCAGCCTAATTCATGGTGATTTTTTTTCCCCACTGCTGAGGCTGAAGCCAGAAAAGACCTTTTCTTCACACATATCCACCCACGAGTTCCCGGTCCTGCCTTCCTGCCCCTCTTTCGCTCAGTCTCCAGTCTGCGTCTGGTCTCTCAGCACGTCTTCCCGTGTCTCCTCTGAGAAGCCAGCTCCAAGTCCATTCTCTTGTGCAACCCGAGCACATCATCTCTTACACTGTCTTTTCACACTTGCACACTTTCCGCTTCTCCCACTGCCCAAGGTCATAAGAAAATTGGTCCCTTTAATGACTTTTTTTTCCTTACTTAATGTAAAAGGCAAAACCTTTACAATGACTTTCAAGGTCTTCCAAAGTCTCATTTCTCTTCTACCTCTGACTTTCTCTGTCTGATGAGATCTCTTGGACCAACTCTTATCACTTGCTACCACTTCAAGGTGTTTTAAGTGCCCTGCCACAGGGTCTTTGCACTTGCTAGTGCTTTTGTCTGGAGTGTTCTTCTATACATGGCAGTGGCTCACTGCATCATCCTCTTGTCAAACAAAAAACTTATTAGTGAAGTTTTCCCATTTTCTGCTTTATATTATTCCATAGCACTATGCCTTCTGGCACATTAAACATTTTCCTTGTAATTTATTGTTTACCTATTTGTTAGCATGCAAATTCTATAAGCACGTACCATTTTGACAGTTTTATTGACATCTAAATCCTTAGTGCCTAGAACATAACACAGACCTTAAATTTATATTTAAAAATAAATAATTTATATTTAAATTATATTTAAATTTTACATTTAAATATAATTAATATTTATTCAATACTTAATAATACATCCTGGCCGATTTAATAGAACACTGTAGCCCATTATATCATCTGAAACCTGCTACAAATTTAACTTGTAAAGACTGAGTCTAACACACACAAAAGTCACTTTCATATAATTTTCAGTGTGGGGTGTATTTTAAAAATTTAAAGAATACTCGATCAGTTTGGGATACAGTTTAATAACTATGAGGATATGATTGCTTTTAAAATTATAGATCTATAATAATAGTAGCCTACTGAATGTAATAATGTTTTGAATGTGCTAACAATAATGTTAATTGTTTCTCTTTTTGGAATTTGGTTTTATTGAAGAGATTTAAATAAAACTTTTTTTTTAAAAAGTATTTATTAGAATGGATGACAACTAATATCTTTTGTGTATTTATAACAATGTGTGGTGCATATTGGGCAGTGCTGTAAAATGCTTGCTAACGAATAAATAAAGTACTACTCTATGTGTCCGGTATACACATATGTAGATAACACGTTTCCTATCTGCAATACATTCACTATATTCACATACATTGCTGTGCTTTCTCATAACTAGTGACAGAAACTCAAAGACACTTGAGAAAGAAAAAACCTGAAAGTCCAATTACCTCCTTATCATAAATAGTACAATCTATTATGTTTGGAGTTTTTGTCAGAGTCTAAACAATGGCACGGATCATAACCTTGTCTAACATTCTGGATCACAGTGCTTTAAAAGTCTACATGTTAATGCAGAGTTATTTTTAATTTATTCTAAAAATCCAAAATCCACAAATAATTCTAAATATTAGGCACAAGTTTGGATCATGAAGAAGAGAGGAATAACCAGGGGTAGGGATTTCAGTTGCAAGGGATGCAGAGGCTATAACGGTATCCCACAAAACAGGACACAGGACAAGGGAACACCAGGGACATACCATTCTCCCCAGGGTGGTCTCAAAGGCTTCAGAAAACCTCTTCAGCAGGTCTGTGTCATCACAGCGAGTGGCTTTGTACAGCATCTCAAAGGACTTGAACCCATGGTTTGCAAAACGTTTTACTGGAAAATGTTGGACAGAACAGCTTTCGTTGGTTAGTTGTTTCAAAACAATTTGACTTTCATAGAGTCAACAAAACCTAATGGTTTAACTCTAACATGGCTTGGGGATGGTTTTAAAAATAAGAGATGACAGACACTTAAGGAAGGTTTCTAAGACAGGACTTGATCCTAATAAACTATGAGTCAAGCAGCACTGCTTTCAGTTACTTGGAAATGAGTTTGTTTTTAATATATTACTCTACCTTCCAATCAGATAAACAAAAAAGGTGAGAATTTGACAGAATAAAACATCTTTTAATGCTGGGCGCATCAAAGTTATTTTACCATATATGTCTATTCCACACATTTATATTAAATGTGAAATCAACAGATATTGAAACACCTGTAAATATTATGCTCAGCCCTATTCCTTGAGGGCATAGGTTCTGCAGAGACGCAGTTCTTTTTAAAGTCAAAGCTTGCATTGCTCAATTTAACAAGCTGTCCCAAGTATTCAAAGGCCATGTCTCCTAATACCATCCTTTTGTCTAACTTATGAAAGTAAGTGATGTTGCTTCTATATTTTTCCCCGATTTGGAAAAAAAAATGGCTCAAGTGAGTAGACTATTTTTGAAAATATTTAGTATTTGAACTTTATTCATGGGTTAACAGCAAAGATTCAATCCAGACAATACTTATACTAGACAAAGATATTGGGTTAAATTTTTATGACAACTTATATTTCAGGTTATCTTGTTATACATTTTTAAATATAAATTGAATCTAAAAAGAATACATGTGATCATTTTTATTCTACCACCTTTGTTGGACGTGAAGATAAATGTAGGTGATATTCCAGACTATGAAGCTTCAAGTTCCTGTCTACAGATCCAGAACTACATGCTGACAAACCTCTTGTACTGTTTCTGGTAAATAACAAGAGAACCAAGATGATCCTTCAATCCCATTGCAATCCAGTTCATCCAAGACTTCAAACTCAGGGAAAAGCAAATCACTTATAAATAGCTAATTTATTTGCATTAATTCCTATTATAAGGCAAGCTTCCTTTTTAATGCATATGAATATGCAAACACAGTCATATAAAGGGGCTTGGAATAAGATTAAAACTTACTAGCACAGTCTGGCCATTCAGTAGAATATGGTGGTTTCCAGACATCATCTTCATAAACACAATAATAGTTCTCCATGGATCCCTCTGTGAAATCATAGCCCTCCAGGCAACGTAATGTACAGTTGACTCCAGTACTGTCTTGGGTGCAGACAAAATCCCCATTTACAGGTGTGAAGGGAACTTCACAGGGAGAGCCTGTGTTAAAATGACACTGTATCAGTTGTCTGCAGTACCAAAGGACATAGAAATTAAATTCCAGGATTTAAAGCTGAAATTTTAAATGGACTCCTCATGTCTACCACTATTTCTAGGAAAATCTCCACCAGAAATCCTGGGTGTAGAATAGCAGCAACATCTGCATTTTGGTTCCTACATGAGCACACATTAAAAAGTTGTACATTTGTGTAATCAGGAGTTCTGTATGTTTTATAAAAACTAAAAGTTTTATGAAGTTATTCTTTTTGGCTTTAACAAAAATTAGAACTGAATAACATTAGGCAGCAATACATTGTCAGAATCTGTCTTCTGAGATAGTCAAAACTGGATTCCTGGTAATACTTGGTAACTTGGGAGAAATTATTAACAAAATGGTAACTAAACACTGTCTATAAGAAAATATTTCTACCTATCACAATGTTAAAGAATAACTATCAGAAACATAAACAAAATCTGTCAGTATTGTATTCTAATTTGAAAAATCAAATGCTCATAACCTATCATCTTTCACAATATCAGCAATTGTAGTAGTCACATATGTGAGGTATCACAGAGATTCTTGGGGTCTCACGAAGACATTACCTTTGACAACAATGCGGATGTCACACGTTCTGTTATTGCCTGAGGGATCTGTGGCTATATACCTCACGATGGTCTCCCCATGAGGAAAGAGGTCTCCTTGTGTATGACTCCTTGTGATGACCAAGTCAGCACCTAGAAAGGAAGCAATTTTGAATTATAATAGCCTTCAGTCACTTTAGGAGTCTTTGATTTGAAATCTTCTTTTCTGTTTAAGTAAATGGGCTGGGCATTCCACTTACATTGACTTGTCTGGTAGTAGAAAAAGAAAGATTTAATATTTATGCTCTTATATAGTAGACTCAGATGCTATTAAAGTAAGACATTTCTGCTAAACTACTTTTATTTGAATAGGTTAGTTGGAACATTAGAAACTTCATTTAAAAATATTTATTTTAGATTTTTGTTGCTACTTCTGGATTTCAGGAACATTCACAGTGAACTTCAATTGTATCTTTTCACTTTTTCCTAATTTCCTACATATGCCCTTTTATAATTTATTTTGCTAATATTTAAGTATGAACATATGGAATTGGACTAAACTATGAGACAATGTATAATTTATTTTTCCAGAACACTGTGAGCTTAGATACTTATAAATTCATTAGAACCCATTCAAATACTATCCTTAGCAAAGGTTTAATAAACGTCCATTGACTAAAGGAAGAGAAACCCCATGGGTAGGGAAAAGCAGTATTGCTAAACGTTTAATTATGTAAGCACTGACATGCTGCCTTATAGAAGTATTCATTTTACTTTGACAGCTATTGTTTACTTTTTTGTTTAATTCTTTGGAAAAGTTTTTAAAAATAAAACATAATTGAATATTACAATGCAGACAGCAAACCCCTGTATTCTCACCTGAGTTGTCTGAGAACTGAGGCTCATCCCAGCTGGCCACGTGCTCCTTCTCTGACACCCGCACGGGAGGCGGGGACCTGCACCGGTCTATGACAGGTGGCTCCACATCTAAACAACATGACAGCAGACAAACAAGTCACAACGGCTCTTCAAAAATTAGGCAAGAGAGGACTGAAGTCTGTGCTGGCAGAGAACCTTGACTTTGTGAGAAACAATGCAGGTCCTGTGGCTCCTGTGGTGTCTTAACCCTATTCCTAACTTCGAAAGAAAGAGATTTGTCTTCTGTCCGTTGAAGAAGAAATACCCAGGTTGTTCAAGTGACTGTGAACTTGGCTACGTGGGTCAGTGATGGGCCCTGCGTTTGTGGGTTCTGCCACAGTGGCGGAGCTGGTCCTAGACGTGAAGACTCATCCCCACCCTTTCCTCAGAAAAACTCAAACAGTGAAATGATCAAACCGGTCACTTCCTTGATCCGTGACCGACCTCTGGTCTGAAGGGCCGAGCAAAGGTTGTCAGTTAAAGAAACAGAGGTTATACAGGGCTGATATCTGACTTACGGGATAGAATGAGCAAGATGTTAGGTGAGAGTATGATATTTCCGGAAAGCTAGGAGGTCACATCCAAAGAGGGGACGATAGAACTCAAGATTTCTAAGGCTCATAAACTCTAGGCAGCCAGGGAGCAAGGTGTGGACCTTGGCGTGAGGAAGTGGATGAAGGATGAAAGCTGCAGTACAGGTTAAAGAGGTAGGAGTCTGTGCTGCTGAGCCCCGGAATGCAGGTTGAAGGGTAGATTTGAGGTGGAATAGGTGAGTCAGGTTTCAAAGCCCTTGTTGAATACAGTATCATTTTTAGATGTCAGTAGAGGATAACAAAGAGGATATGTAGGAAGTAATTTTAAAACATGTATAGATTTTATACATTTGAAGTAATTTTATCATGTGATGCCTTTGATGTAATAAAGAAGACAGGACAAAAGTTATTATTCTAATTTTATAAGTGAGGAATTTAGACTAAGGAAATTTAAGGAACTTTCCTGAGATCATTACACTAATGGCAGTTCTATTTGTAAGACATGAAAACACACACCCTGTATCTTGAGAATTTATGTATCTCACAGGGTGGGGATTTAGTTCAAATGGTGCTGCGCTGACCTTGGAAGCACAAAGGCCCGAATCTGACCCCTTATATGTATGTCTATCTTAATCTAGATCTTATGAACGATGTTCCCTTATGCTTGTCATTTCATTCGTGTAGTAATTTAGATTTCCTGCCTTTGCACATCATAAACTCTGTAGACCGCGGAGACAGCCTCTTTTGCTCACATGGAGCAAGACATTCAGCTCAGAGCTGGGGCCCAAATAGGTTGTTGAATACCGAAACAAGTGAGAAAATGGTCATAGTAGGTCAGTCTGCTTTGAAAACGCTGAATCAAGTCCATTTATATCTACAGTTACGAATCTGGCTGCATTCATTGTTTTCTTTAAGTAAATTACAAATAAATATTCCAAGATTTTCTAAGCTCCTGTCATTTTAGCTGACCATTTTTAAGTTGAACTAGGGGTACAGCAGAGCAGTAAGCCTTGGCCAGTGGCTGCCAAGAAGGTTGAAGATGATGGCAGAGCCATTGTCCTCAAGGACAGGACAAGCCCACTGCAAAGCAGGACTCCTTGGAATGTCAGGCAGAAGAATGTCTCTTGCCTCTTGCTCCCCAGCAAGACATCAATGACTTGAAGAGAATAAGAACAACGGAGGCCTGGGAATATTTTGTCTCTGTCTCTGTCTCTCTGTCTCTCTGCTCCCCATGTTCCCTCTCCTTTTTCCTCCCTTCTGCTTTCTTTCTTTCTTTCCCTTTTCCTCTTTCTCTTCTGTAATTTAGTAATACAGAAAATACCAGTTGGGAAACATGAGTACCTACTTTATGTTTTGCCTTATTGACCCTTCGTATGAAAAAGTAAACATCAGCAGCTCTTGAACCACATTTCCATGGTCTAAATCACAATGCCAGGTAAAAACAGCCAATATATTTTTCACCCTACTGGTAAAGCTTGTGTTTCAAACAACACTGATTAAGCAATTATAAAACTAAGCACTGCAAAATGAATTAGATTTTTTTATTTGAATCTTTTTTTTTTTTTTGAGACAGGGTCTTGCTTTGTAGTTCAGGCTGGCCCTGATCTCACTATGTAGCCCAGGCAAGCCTCGAACTCAGCAATCCTCCTGTCTCTGCCTCCTGAGTGCTGGGATTACAGGCGTGAGCCACCACGCCCAGCTTTATTTGAATCTTTTATCTACTTCTGCCAAAACCTATAATTACAAATGAAGAATTAGTTTGATATATATTAGTTATTTCAAGAAATAATTTTTTCTTCCTTCCTTCCTTTTTCTTTTCTCTTTTCGCTTCCCTCCTTTCTTTCCTTCCCTTCCTTCCTTTCTCCCTCCCTCCCTCCCTCTCTCTCTTTTTCTTTCTTTCTCTCTCTCTCTCTCTCTCTTTCTTTCTTATTGCTGCATCAGGGATCAAACACAAGACTTTGCACTTGCCAGTCAGGCAGTGGTGCCACTGAGCTACATCCCAGCTTAAAACTCTTACACTAAAATGGATTTAATGTATTAAATTTTAGGGTAAATACATTAAAATAGACCTGTGACAAGTACTTAAATGTAAATATATTATTATTTAGCTTTTACATAGAATTTAATATGTGTCAGGCAGTATTTCAAGTGGCTTATATATTCTGAGTAATTTAAACCACACAATAACTTCATGTGCCAATTTGTTAATGATTTACTAGTCACGTTTTTGAATTAAGAAACTGAGACACATGATTAATCATATTGTACATGGTAAAGATGGTAATGAACTCACGCAGTCTGGGTTCAGTTTGTGCTCCTCGACTACCAGAGACCACTACATATCATAGTTTTCAAGTGTTACATCTTGATAGTGGTCATTGGGTGTCTATTGAGTGACCGACATGTGAAGACTGATTGGGAGATGCTACAGGAAGCCATCTTCATCTTCTTCCTGCTACAGGACTGACCTACAATAGTAGATTGTGGAGATGGAGAGACAAGGACATTCTAGAGGGATTTAGTGAGTCAAACCCGCAGAACCTGATAAATTGACAGGATGTTTGAGTTGAGTTTGAAAAGGTTGTGAGATACACCACATGATAAAGGCCAGGAGGTAGTTTCACATTTAGGTTTTGATTTTAGAAAAGAGATCTGAGATGGAGGTAGAAATCTGGGAGTTGTCAGTCAACATTACTAAAGAAAAAAATCAGAGAGAGAGAGAGAGAGAGAGAGAGAGAGAGAGAGAGATCGGAGCAAAGTCCAAGGCTAAAATCTTGGGAGATGTGGGAAATCAACATATGAGAGCTAGTGTGAAAAAGAGAGGCCTATGGAAGAGGAAGACAAGGTTGGGTGAGAAAATGGGAGAAAATAAGAAATACTGGTGTCAGAGAAGTTAGGAAAGGAGAAAATACCAGAGCTCACTAGTGACTTTGGTGATTGTACCTTATATGAGTGAAGCGAAGTCAGACTTGAGTGACTCTGAGAATTAGCAGCAGGTAAGAAGAGTAGGATGGCAGCCATCCAAAGCTTTTCCAGGGGCTCATTTGAGAAGTCAAAGAAATGTAGTAACAGCAGAGGACGTGCAGGTTGGTCAGACAGAGTGATTTGAACACGTTTCAATGCCAGCAGGAAGAATCGGTGGAGAGGGAGTTGTTGAAGCTAAAGGAAAGGCACAGTCCCTGGGGTGCTGGGATGCGTTTGCAAGGCTGGACGTGACCTGAGGGCTTACCGATGACTTTGATGTGGAAACTGCAGCTGGCTTGGTTCCCATATGGGTCAGTTGCTGTGTATGTGATGGCCACATCCCCGATTGGGAAAAGGTAAGGCGGGGTAAAAGCTGGGTAAACGTGGACCGACACCTTGAGGAGACAAATATTTTGAAAGTTAAAGTTCATGTCAAAATTGCATTTATTCTCTTTCAGTTTACATATTATTAACTAAATAATAGTAAATATGGTCTAGTATTTTATATTGGGAAAAGTGTAGCACAACCTTCTAATGTATATTGTTCCAAACTATTTACATAGTTATAGAGCTGGTTTATATTAAATATTTTCCAGGTTTCTTAAACACAGTACCTTAAAACATTCTTCATGACGTTACATACCTTTAAGATGCCTCTATTACTTTCAAATATCTCCGTCATATTCTATAGAATGCGACTCAGGGCCTCATACACGCTAAACAAGTGCTCTGTCACTGAGCTCTACCCTTGGCCTGATTCTTTTATTTTAAACTGGTGAATATCAGTAATATAGAATGATGATATTCATTTTTTGTATTGATATATGCATGTAAGAGTTTATTTTCATTCATTTTTCCATCAGTAAAAGTCTATCCTTCTTGTTTCCTGTGATCTCTCCTCTAGTTTTATTTTTACACTTGATCTTAGCCAAAAGGCCGAGAAGAGATCTCTAGTTTTATTTTTAAATCACTGATAAAAGAAATATTTGACTTTCTGAAAATCATTCATTTACCTTAATCTGATGGTCTCTAGTTCTGCTCAATTTTCTGCAAATCATTCATTTCATTTTTCTTCCTACATGAATTGTATGCGTGTATGTGTATATGTACATATCACACTTTTCTTCTCTGCTCCTCTATTTATGGGCCTTGATGCTATTTCCACAGCTTAGCTATTGTGATTTGCGCCACTATACATATGCATATGAATATATCACTATAAGATTAAGGTTTCTCATAGGTTTGACTTTTATTACAGTATATTCTTTTTGAATTGTATTTTACATTCATTTTGAAATTGTGATATGATAAAATCATGTTAGCAGTATGTAGTAAACATTGTAACCATTGACAAATTTAAAACTTTGTCTCTGCTTGATATATATATACATATATATATATGTATATGTATATATATATATATATATATATATTTGCAGTACTAGGGATCAAACTCAGGCCCTTGTGCATCCAAGGTTGGTGTGGTACCTCTTAAGCTAAATCCCCAGCCCTTGATATTGGTTTTTTAATTAAGAAATTTTTAAAAATATAGATACACAATACTTACATAGTTCAATGTATTTCATTTCCATTATATTTAAAAATATTCTTCAGATAAGATTAGAAAGCCATTCACGAAATGACATGCTAAGCATCTAAATATATTTGATGGTATATTTTTAATGACAAAATGATTTAGAGATGTACTTTATGTCAATTATGATTTGAGAATATGGCATTACATTTTAAAAATCACCATCATTTCCCCTTCATGAAATTTTTCAAATCCTTAAACACATCAGCCTCCCATTAGAGTTCAGTACATATTTTACTTATTTTTATTTTGTAGAGCAGTTTGGTATTTGATAGGTTCAGTTGTCCCTTATTTGTGTGAGTGTGTGTGTGTGTGTGCTAGAGATCAAACAGAAACCTTTTCACATTTAAGCATATGTTCCAACACGCACTGTACGCTCAGTCCTTTTTTATCTGTTTTTTTTTATATTTTCATCAATACATTATTTTACTTCACACTTCAGAATATGTTTGTCAAGTTTCAAACATATTATGCTGTTATTGGTGTACAATTATTCTATAGACATTTAGCTTTTTTATCTATAAATATGCCTGTTTTCATTTGATTTCATTGTTTTAATCTGTAAAGTTTTCATATTTTCCTTTAACTTCTATTCACCTTTCTTATTATGTAAATGTTTTACATTTAATTTGCAGTTTAAGTAGAATACCCTTTTAATAGCTTATTATACACCATGATATCATATAAAATAGTGTATGTAGGGGTATAAATTTATGTCTGAGTATTCAATATAAATAGTTCCAGGAAGTTAAGGCAGAAATATTTTAAAAAGTAAGTTGAAAAGACTCATTTGGAACACAAAATAAAAACCTAGAATACTAATCATGGAAGAGATAGTGGATACAGAAGACTTTAAGTAGATATCACTTATGACTAATTGTTCTTAAAAACTGAATGAATGGAAGGGAAAAAGTATTCAAAGGTGTGGAAGAAAACTTGGAGCAAAGAAGGATGGGACTGCAGATAAAAAGGACTTGATATTCCAGGCAGAACCCACGAAGAATAATTAACACCTAAATAGGTTTTTAATGATTCCATGTATATTGAAAGAATCATACAGTATCTGGGAAAATGCTAAAAGGAGGGGAAATAAGAATCTTACTTCAAATTCTCTTAGTCATTAAATGTCCAGACATAAAAGAGAACCTTGTACATGCAAAGGCTGGATAAACACACTGCCTCTGTAAATATTTCTCCCAAAGGAAAGAATGCTGAACACACCAAAGGAGAGATGAACCACAACAAGCCCTTACAAGTGGGAAGTCAGTACAAAAGAACTGCCAGCAAATGCCAGAGTTATGCAAATACAGACTTAGCCTGAAAAATGTTTACGAGTGTGGCTACCAAACATCAAAGGTCATAATTTGTGGGAAAAATACATAGTGAAAAACTAATATTTAAGCGATAAGAAATTGGAATAAAAACTCCAGACTATACCAACAAAACCCAAAGTGGCTGAAAAGTTTTAAAACATAATTTACTCATTTTACTTAGGAAGATACCCAACAGATAACCTTGTTTGTTCTCCACAGATAATTAGATAATTAACAGTCTGTTCATGCTTTAAAACTCTGTTTAAGGCCTTCCATATACATAACTGTAGCTGCAGTCCCAAAGCTGAAGAGTATGTAGGGTAAGTGATGTCATATTCTAAAGAAAGCCAGGACAGATGAATGGATTGCAAAGAAGTTGACCCTCAAGTGCCTGGAATAGTCCTGCACCCCCAGCACTTACCTCCGGCCTGGTTAACAGAAAAAGGTGTGCTCAGTTGGGTAGAGCACTAGGACCTCCTCCTTTCTCCATGGGAGAAACCAGCAGACATGGCTTGGCTTCTGACAAGTCCTCAGAGGAAACTGGAAGGGCAGAGTGCCTAAAGCACAGACCGGCTTCCTACTCCCAGGCTGAAGGCCCGTGGCTCAGTAGAAACCCACAGATTCACCCTCATGTGCTGAGTACTAGCTGAGACTGACACTCAGCCCTTGCGGTTTGAAGCGTAGAATGAATGTAGAGAGATGCCTGCTTCTCTGCTGGCAAATGCTCAAGGCAGGAGGCTTGGTCATGCAAGGCAGGCAGCTCAGGTGGGGGATGATCTGGCCACTGGTTAGCTCGGCCTGGTCCTATTCTTTCGCATGGTGAAGACAGGGAGGCCAGAGGGGCAAGAGTGAGGCTCTTGAGTCATTTTTAATTGAGTATATTGGTATATTTTAAGTATACATTATAATCACATTCAACATTGAGAATTTGTACTTGTACATAGCATATCTTTATTCCTGTTTTTCTCCATTCCCTCGCTCTCCCTATGATCTCCACCACCACATACATAAACTTTGTTTTCATGTCTTCCTTTTTACCTTCGAATGTTTCTTTCCTTTCTTTGCTTTCCCTTTCCCACTCCAGTCCTCCTTCTTTGAAGATTTTTGTTCTATTTCACAATACTTACACATTTTGAACCTCATTAACACCTTCAGTTTCTCACATTAGAGAAATGATATGTCATTCTGCCTATATCCCATACTAGAGGTTTTCAGAAGTCGTGAGCTACACTACAGGGCCTTGGGCAGAGGGATTTTGCAGTAGAGGTCCTGCCAGAGTCCTCTCCATGCAGAGGAGAGGCTGTGCCTCTGCGGGGTCTCTGCGGAGTCTGTGCATGGACTGCACGAGAAAGACCGTACTTGCATCTCAGAATGCATCAGCGATACAGAGAGACCTTCACATCATTAGCTACATGGAAGGCTTGAAATCATGCTCAAAAATACCCTTTTGCCAACTGTGTGAGTTTCTTCTTGCTAACATAATAAATTCGTATGAAACTTGCAGCTTACAAAACAAAAATTTCCAATAAGAATCCTATAGGTCAGAGATACTGATGTGTCATATAGGGTTGAAATCAAGACATTAGCAGAGCTGATTCTTTTTTCTTCCTTTTCTAGCTTCTTAAGACTGCCTGACAGAGCAACTCTATTCATAGCTGCTAACAATGACAGTCACTAGGAGAGTCCCCTCACTTCATGTCTCTCTGATCCTAGTGCCATAGCATCCTCTCCAACCAGAGTTGAGAAAGTACTTCTAAGGACAAAGATGATTGAATTGGACTGACTTGGATAATAAGGGCTAATCTTCCCATCTCAAAATCCTTACTTGTATCTGTGAAGTCTCTTTGCCATAAAAGGAAACATATTCACAGGTTCTGGGAAATAGGACAAGGGTATCTTTGCAGTGAATTATTCTGCTTAGTGCACAGGCTTTGGCTCTAAAGATACCAGAAACCAGGATGGGGAGGCAGGGAAGAAATTAAAGAGCACCCCCCTCCCTTTCCCAAGTTACTCAGACCACCTCTGGGCCACAGGAGAAAAAAAAAAAGCTTTGAAGTAGAGCAAGGTTCAAATTTGTATTCAAATACCAAAATTCTTCTTTGTAATCCATGAAAGTTGGCTTAATTACAGAGAGGAATTGTTTGTAACATATGACTAGAAAAACAATGATTTTTCTACTGATGCTTGTTCAAAATGAGTTGCACAGTTATAGTTTTGATTGAATTGTGCATGCAATTTACCATCCTATTTTTCTACCAAGAAGTTTCCTTCTTTTGAAAATTATCTTTAGAAATAACCAGAGATAAAAGCAAATACTTAGTACAATGGTGTTTACGATAATTTCATTAGTTCTTTCTGTCTTTTCTTACCCCATTTTGAATTCACATTTTATGGTCCATTACTACCATAAACTTTTCTTTTTTTGCCAGTAATCTGAGATGTCGTGCCTCTTTTCTTTCCCTATTTTATAATATAGAGAAACTCAGTTATCTTCCACTTTTTGGACTATATCAGAGACTTTATACATTGAAGACTTTTACACAATAGTGTAAAATAATCTCTATAAATTTATGAACACCACACTTGAAAGGACTCCCAACTGCTCATAGTCATACTGTTCCCTTTGATCTGCTACTAATCATGCCACTATTGAGTATTTATACTTTCTTTCTTACCAAGAATGACTTTTGCAAAAGTTCTCAACTCTTTTCTAAATTACTCTAATCTCTTCAATTCTCTATTTTATCACCAGAAGTCATACACCATATTATCTCTCTTCCCTGTATATTTACCTTCTCCAGCTCAACTGGTTCTCTTCATTTCTATTTCTTTTCCTTTACGAATTCCCTGTTCTTTCCCATTTGTGCTTCTTCTGGGCGGTGATCCCCCGAAGATGTTTGTTTCCTATCTCTGGAACCTTTGCTATGTTGCCTTATGTGACAAAGAACGTAGCCTATGTGACCATATTATGAATCATAACAAAAGGAGATTATACCAAATGCTGTGGCTGAACTCAGTGTAGCCACAAAGCCCCTTATAAAAGGGCCATGGGGGTCAGAGGGAGAGGATGACATGGTGATAGAGACAGACATCAGTGGTTGTGTCCACTGCCCAAGAAATGTGGTGGGCTCCAGAAGCCAAAAAAGGTCAAGAATAGATTCTCTCCCACAGTCTTCAAAGGGGATGGCCACAGGCCTTGAGCTGAGCCCACTGCCCATGAATGTTACCAACATGCAGGGTCTAGATGATTTTCCTTCCTTTTAGCCCAAAAGTAAGGTGTTTTGTGGGTTCAGTACCTCCCATTTCACAAAATCAAACTGGTTCTAAATCGGTCAGCATCTCTTATCTATCTGTTTCCTTGTTTTTACTTTCTTTGCATAATTTGTCAGGACTGAGGGCTGGTGGCCTTAAACGCCTGTGCTCACTTGTTCAATGATTTATCATGTTTCTGATTTACAAATGGCTTTAACCATTCCACCCATACACTAGGATAGTTTGTTCACTACATTTTTGCAGTCTTAGAGAAAAAGAAAACTACCAAATAAAAATATCTCTCAACCTTTTGTCACCATTCAATTTGCCCCACCCCCGTAATGAACATGAAAGACATTGTTTCCTTGTCCCCTGTCCCCCCTTCTTCTCTGCTTTTGAAAGGACCACATTTGATTAGTTTTCTCTCCTCCATTATCATTCTTTTGGACTCTAGTGGGTCTGTTCTGTCATTGATTAAGCATGCTTAAATGCCTTTGCTATTAGAAAACAACTGTTGTCTTTCTCTTCTTCACAGCTAGTTTCTTTGCCGAAAACTCTACACTCCTTGACCAATCGTGATTTATTTTCTACATACTCTACTCAGTCAAAACAGATCTCATTAAAGTCAGTTCTCAGATTCTAAATCTAATTTACATCTGTCAGTTTGGTATAACTGAGTTTTAGTATAGTATGCGACATGGTCAACCAACTCTTTGGCAGACAGAGCTTTTTAAGCTCCACGATGACATCCTTTTCTAGCATTTCCCTGATGTCTCACCAGGTTTTGTCTCATCTACACGTTCCCTAAACATTGCTCTTTCTCAGGTTTTCATCTCCATCATTTCTTTTAATCTGCACACCCACCAGCACCATCTCAGCCACTCCAGGACCCTCAGAAACTGTCCATATGCTGACAATCTACAGGGTGAGGCTGGCAGCACCCATCCCAACTACTGCACCCCCTCTGTGTAGCCCTTGAGTTGAATGGGAGGCTTTCACCCAGTCACTGTGGGAGTGACAATGGAACAGAGACTGGATGAGCCACGGTTCTCAGGAAGTTGCTTGGTCTTCCATGAGTATGTGGAGTGTCCGGAAGCCTATAAGCTAAAGTAGCAGTGTCTCCTTGAAATGTGTGCCTCGCATCTCTGCTCTTGCCATCTGAGCAGAATACACATTCTGGGATTACACAGCCACAGCAAATCCCCAGTGTTACCCTAGCTGTCCTCTGTTGCAGAATTTGAAGCATTTGAGTCAAGTGACAACAAAGCAGATGACTGTACTGCTGAATTTGGGGTTGGGTACTGGATATGATTCAAGTTGCATGAGTTGTGCCCAAGGAATCAATGCACAAAGGGAGGTTCTGGTTGGAAGAAGCAGAGACAACTCCAAGTTACTCAGATGTATTTACTTTCTCTCTGTCTCTTTTCTTCCTCCCTGTTTTCTTTTGTATTTCTCTCTTTGTTTCTTTCTTTATCTTTCCTTCTCTCTCCCACCCCATTTCTTTTTTGGTTTTTGAGGGCCAGCCAGGGATTTCACTCACGTGGTACAACATCTACCTTGGTTTTTAAAAAACTTTTATTGGTACATTCTTTATACATATCATGATCACACTTGACATTGAGAATTTGTACCATTATGTGACACAACTTGATTCTCATTTTTTCCCATTCTCCTGCTCCCCCACAATCTCCCTGATCCCTTTATACATAAGTTTTGCTTCCTTTTTGAACATCAAATTTTTCTTTCCCTTCTTTGCTTACCTCTTTCCTTTTTCCCTTTGAATATTTTCTATTTCACAATATTATGTGTTTTTAGAACACCTTCATTAACACCTTCAGATTCTTAAACCAGAGAAAAGATACAGTATTTACACATCTGTGACTTATTTATTTCAATTATGAGTATGTCTTCAAGGTATGTTCATTTGAGTTTAAATGACTCAAACTTATCATTCTTTATGGCAGAGTGATACTCCATTTTATTAAAAAAAAACCACACAGCTTCTTTATCCAGTCTCCAGTTGATAGGCATTTGGGTTGTTTTCAAGATTTGGCGATCACAAACTGAGCTGCTATAAACATGGTTGCACATACATGAAAACAACACTGAGATTTCATCTCACGCCACAAAGAATGGTTGCTATCATGAAATCAACCAACAATAAATACTGGTGAGGCTGTGGGGAGAAAGGAACATTTTTTCACTGTTGGTGGAAATGTAGACTGGTGCAACCACTGTGGAGATCAGTGTGGAGATTCCTCAAAAAACTAGGATTTGAGGTCACATTTGACCCTGTTATTCTCCTGCTAGGTATAGACACAGAAAAAAATTAAAAGATTCGTATCACAGTGATATTTGTGCTACCTTGGTTTTTGAGACAGTGCTTCACTATATAGATCAGTCTGGGCTTGAACTCACTATGCAGTCCAGGCTAACCTCAAACTTACCTTCTCCTCCTGTCTTACCCTCCTGGATGCTGAGATTACAAGTATGCACTACCATGCCCAAAATATTACTTTCTTAGAATACCTTCAAATCATAATAAAAGTGAGGAACTTTTAGTGGAAACAAGAATAAAACAAGTTCATGTTACTAGAAGATTCCATTGTAGAGATTTTCATCTGAAATTTCTAGTTCAAAACATCTGATCATTCTTTGGCCAAATGAGGCCTAAAGATTTATCAGTAGAGTATATATTGTGTTATAATTATCAGTATAATTAATCATATATATATACACATATATATATTTGCACTATGTTTAGTATCTATTTGAAAAAGAATGCAAATATTTCCACAAACCTTACCTTTTCACCGGAGTTGTCTTTAGCTGTTGGGATTTGCCAGGTAATGTTGGCAGAATCTTGTTGCTCTTGAGTCTGAGCCTCTATGTCTCTAGGACAGTTGATTTGAGGTGGCTCCACATCTGCTCCAGAAAATATACAAATCAGTTAATGCCCTGGTACATAAGAACAAAAGTACATCAATACTTAGTGTCTAACTTTTCAGATCCTAGTGACTGATTGATTTAAGATACAAAAATGTCTTCCAAAAAGTTACTTCGGCCTGCCTTAGGAGGCTCTTGCTGCATTGGCCCCCTTAGCCTCATTTCTTACAAGTCCCTTGCTAACACACGTTCCCACACATTCCTACATTCTCTACATTGACTGCCAACAGGCCCCCAGTGTTTCTCCTCCTTTTTTGTTATTTTGGATAGGAAAGTTTTACTGGAAATAAGTACAGGAAAACAACAGCTCCTGAATTTTCAGGAGGGATCTCAACTAAGTTGCCCATGGTCGTCTTTTTTTTTTTTCCCAGAGACTTTGAATATTGTATTGTTTGTCTGACTTAATACCCTCATCTCCCTTGGCTAGGAAAACCACTGCTGTTCTCTCATTCTCTGCACGAGAAGCTACCTCTGACTCTCCTTGTCCACTGAGGGCACCGACTCCCCAAGTTCTGGCCTCTTCTGTACTTCCCAATGATAAAACTCAACACAGCACTTTGAAGGTGAATTTCCTTCCCCAATAAAGTGTACTTTTTTTGAAGGGCAGGATGCCTCTCATCCCATTATCTTATTTAGTGCCTGGTATACAATTAGAGTTTAATAAATACTTTGAATGAAACAAACAAATAAATAGGAAGAAAATTGTTGACTGCAACAGAAAGAAATCTTGCTTGAAAATGAGACTATCAAGAACTAATTAGCAGCCCTAGTATATGTATTCCAAAAAAACTTAACAAATTATGAAGCTTTACATTAAAAATAATAAACTGTGCTAACACAGAACCACAAGAGTTATAATAAAGTTCTTATAAAGTAATCAATATATCTCCAGTACACAAGGTATCATATAAGTTAAAGGTGGAATATGTAAATTGATTTCAATGCATCTCATATCTTCTTTCTTTAAAATTTTATTCAATTTATTTTTTTCTCAGAGGCACTTATAACTGGAAAATTTTTCCTAACCAAGATGCATAGCTGCCAATTAACTGAAAAGCTAAAAGAATGCATTTAATTTTTCATACTAAAATCATAGCCTGACTGGATTTGAAATTAAAACTTTCTACTAATTTTATTTTCATGTCCTGTAGACATTACCACATTTTCTTCTGCTAAGTGGAATTGTAAGTAAATGTAATCTGATAATTGTAAGTAAATGTATCTGATCCTTGTGTTTTGGGGGCACAATTTTTCTTTTCTTTGGAAACTTATGTAAAAATTTCTCATTAAGTTTGTACCTGAAAAATTTCCCTTGAAGGAGGTAAGCTGTGCTCGCCTTCTATACAGGGTTGACTTTACAGGGTAAGGATTTAAGTGTTTCTTCAAATCACTAATATACTTCCAACATCATATGTTTCACTTTTATTTCTATTTTTTGCCTTCTTCTCTTAAAGATATGATGTTTGTACTTCTAAGGACCCTTTTCTGGTTTTAAGTCCTCCTTTTATAATACTCTGCTCTTATCTTTGGGAAAATTAAAATGTCCTCTTATGGATGTGACAGGTGCAACTTTCAGAGAGCTGCTAACTCTTATTATTAAATATCAGCTGGTCTCATTTCCTTAACATGAGCTAAAAATTCCTCAACAGTTTCTATTTTGTGATGGGAAACTTACCTGATTTGCAGCACTAACATTTCTCTTATTTTTTATTTCCTGTGCTACAGCCTGGTGTCTTGTGTCAGAAATTGTAAGCCCACCATTTTAAACAATCCCCGTAACTCATATCAAAGTAATGCTCACTATTTTTTCCTAGGTTTGCGACACAATTTGTGCAGAAGCCGTTGTTTAGAAATCCGGCTCTTCACCTGTGCAGTCGAGACTCACCTTTGCACACCGCCGTCTGCAGCTTGGCGCTCCATTTCCCGGAAGTGGTGCATCTTACTTCTCGCACCCCGGATAAAGTGAACCCTGGGCGGCAGCTCAACTGACACACCAGCCCTGGCTTGGCCGGCTGCTTGCCACAGCTGGGCGGGGACACTATGACACCTTTGGGTTTCTGAAAGACGGCGCAGTGTCGTTCTGAAATTGGAAAACGAGACTCAATTGTTTTCCCACATACTAGCAATGGCATACATTCTCTTTCCTCAAGAAAATATTTAGCTGACTTTGAATTTCCTCAAATCGCTATGTAACATTATGCAACTATGAATATATCCATGAATATATGATGCGTTGTCCAATAATTGTGAATTATATGCCTCTCTAGTTACCTCTTGCTAATTTCCCAGTGAATCAAAACCTTGGAAAATCTCTGATATTTTCATCTGTGCGACTTTCCTGTCTTGTCATTTGCTTGGAACACCTTCATTTGGTTTGCAGAATATTATTTCCTGGCTTTGGAGTATAAGATAATAATTGTATAAATGTAACAAATAATTGTAATAATAATTGTATAAAAATCAGCTTTTCTTTTTCATGAAAAAAGATATATCCCGTAATAGATTTGTTTTACGAGTTTTTGCAAGCTATCTTAAAGAGTGCACACAATGAGAAAAGTTTCTCTAACCTCTCTAAAATCACTGTTTATACTTAAGAGACTTGGTCCTTACTGGTATCTTCAGTGTAGACCAAGTATGGCAAAACTGTTAAAGCTTTCAATGATGCAAACAGCCCATTGTGGCAACGTGATACAGGCTTGCCATCACTGGCGTAGACAAAGAAGGTAGATGAATTAGGCGAAATGCAGACAGAATGGAAACTCAAGGCTACAACTTAATGCAAGACACGTGTGGTTCACTCATACGCAGTTCTGTGGTAGAGAGTCTACTGGCAGCGTTGCTCACATCTTGAGTTGTATTTCCTGTGTAATAATAGCAAACATGTACTTGATACCTACTATGTGCAGGGCCTAAAATTTTAAGAGCTTCACTTGTATTTAATTCACTTACTCATTTAATTGTATATGGTAAAGTACTGAGCATAGTACTAGGCACCATAGTAACTTTTCTGACATCACCCAGCAGGTGAGTGGCAGAACTTCTGTCTTGGTAAGTACTCTACTGCCATGTTTCTCTGTGAATTGTTTCTTCCAATAGTTCGTGTGCGTAAAGGCCATTTTTCCTGAGAAATTAGTTTGCTTCCATTTTGGCAGCATGAACCACATGGCTACTCAGGCCTCCTGTATTGTTTTGACCAAGAGGAACATCAGAGCCAAATTTGTGGCTCAGACCCTATGACAAGTGGACCCAGTATCTTCCTGTAGGATTGGTCCTTTTCATTGTAAGAACATTACTATGTTGGCTCTCCAACCTGTTGAAGATTTTATTTTCTTTTGTATTCCTTATTCATGGTGCTTTGAGTGAACACGTCTTTCATTTTTTTATACAGTCTCATGCACTGTTTTCTTCTTGAATAGTTCCATTGCTTTTATGCTTCATAAGTTCTGAGATTGGTTAGTTTTCATTTACATATATTAATTTATGTTCTTCTAGATTTTAATGACTTTATTTTTTGCTTTATATTTCAAAGTCTATGAATAATTTATTTTAGTGTGTGGTATGAATTAAGGACATGGGAAAGTTTTTGTTTTGTTTCATATTTCCCAAGGAATTAGCCAAATTTTCTATAAATTAGTTGAATAACTCTCCTTAACTAATCTATGATACTTTCTCAAAGATACATGAACTTTCTAAGTTTCAGGATCTGTTCAAGATTTGTATGGTAGTCTGCATAGTTTTAATTTTTACAGCTGTAGTATATATTTTTAAATCTGTTAAAATTAATTTCTTTGCTACTACTATTGTTTTTTGTTTTCAAGTTTATTTATGTGTTTAAAAAAAAAACTCTGGAATCACTCCCAGATTCCAAAATGAGGGTTAAAAACAAAATTTATTTTAGACTATTGAATGAGGTTAAAATTTACCTGTGCATAAATTTGGAGAGTACTTAACATTTTGGTAAAATTATATATAAATATTAAATGTCTTTTTTATTTGTCTGTCAGTAACATTTTCTTGTTTAACAGTTTCTACACATTTCTGTGCAGCATTGTTCTGATATTTCAGATATTTTGAATGTTATTTTTCATCATTTATCTTACCATTTTATAAAAAGTTGCTAATTTGCTATTCTTGTGAATTTAATAAACTCATAATTTTGATAGATTCATTCTTTTTTGGTAGGTATAAAATCACAGTATCCTAATCTCATGCCTCATTATCAAGGTTAAAATTAGAACAATACTAAAATTCATGTATTATTCTGAGCATCTTTTTCTTTTTTCCAGATTAAATAAAACTGTATCTTTTTTCTCTATAGCAAACTGCAGACTTAAAATGGACTTTTTTGACTGTATCTGAGATATCAATATATGTGAGATTCTTAAAATTGTATTGAAACATGTCTTAAATGATAAAATTAGCTCCTATGAAGTGACTTCTATCAAGTGACTAAATTACATTCTATCAGGTGAATACAAATTCTTCCTATTTTTAAAATAATTTATTATATTGATAGATTACTTAATTTCAAATAATTTTTTATTTCTAAGGTAAAAGTATTTGTTTTGATGAGCCATTTTTTGAATATGGATTGCTAGTATTGGCTATTATAGTTACACAGAGGTTTATGTGCATTTTTTTCTTAGTAATATAGTGACAAGAGAATAATAATAGTTTGATAATTTGAACTGGAGTGCTTCCCATTACTTGGGCCAAAATAGGTCTTAGAAATTCATATTTCTTGAATGTTTGAAAAAATTTTCTTTATTTATCTCTCAGTCATTTTTGGAGAAATAATTAATACTGTAATAGTATTTTCCATTTTTATAAATGTATATTTAAATTTGTGCTTTCTTTGATTTATGAATCTACATTTTCTTAGAAATCATAGATATTAAAAGTTGTGAATTTATATATCATTTATAGATTATACAATATTTTATTTTAAAAACATTCAGACATCTATTTTCTTTGTTATAGCATCTTTTTAATATTTTCTTTACTTATATTTTAATCTCTAATTTATTACTTTAAATAGCCCTTAACATTCTAGTGTATCCTATCTCCCTTTATAGTTCATTTTCTTTAAATAATAATTGTTAAAACTTTCAGTTTTCTGTGTAATTATTTTTTCCTAACTTTTAAATTAAATATTCATTTATTTTTATTTGTACCTGTTTCAGAATGAAAAAATTTAAAAAATTTACTGGTTCATGGTTTGCACTTTCAATAAGGCAAAGGAAAGTAATGTTTAACTAAGAGAATTATGAAGCATTTGGTTTTTTGATCAAATTCCATCTAAGTTCGCCTTAGCTTCAGGAAATAAAAGTGTTGTCATTTGAACCTGCAAATTTCACTGCATTAGAAAACTAATTCAGAATAGAAGGTTGTTTTAAATTTTTTCCCAGTACCAGAAATTGGGTCCTTGTGCTTTCAAGGTAGGCAGGGTACCACTTAAACTGAATCCTCAGCCCTAAGAATAGAAGTTGTCTTACCAGTGGAGAGGAACAAAACAGCATCATTTGACAATGTATCTACTATGTCACACCTGCAAATGTGGATGCTTATTCACATTCATTAAGAGCCCGTGTTTTGTTCTAGGTCTTCAGAGAACACTACAGAAATCAGAGCATAAGAAATGAATCACCGAGGCCCCACACCTTCCAGGGACTTACCCACACACTTGGGTTCTCCACCATCCCACTGGGAGTTTCCTTGGCAGGTAAGTTTAGCACTTCCTTCTAGCCTGTACCCTTCATCACAGGTAACCAGGCAAGTCGTCCTGTAGGACATGTCCCTCGTGGAACAGCTCATGCGGCCGTGTTTGGGCTGCCGGAGATGGGGGCATGTTCTCACTACATAGATTGCAAACAATCAGATCATAGTTTACTAAATAAAGATAAAAATAATAATTGTAAGTTTAATAATATCTTCACATTTCAAGCAAAAAAAAAAAATTCCTGTTCTTTTTTTTTTTTTTTTTTTGAGACAGGGTCTCGCTTTGTAGTTCAGGCTGGCCCTGAGCTCACTATGGAGCCCAGGCAAGCCTCGAACTCAGCAATCCTCCTGTCTCTGCCTCCCGAGTGCTGGCATTATAGGCATGAGCCACCACGCCCAGCACTGTGGGATGTGGTATTGATGGCTGTTGGGCATGAGTCAGCACACCCAGCATTGTATGTGGTTACCAGGATCGAACTCAGGGCCTTGTGCTTGCGAGGCAGGCGCCGGAACCACTGAGCTAAATCTCTGGCCCAAAAATTCCTGTTTTTAAAAATGGAAAACAATAAATGACTCACCATCACTTCTTGGTATAATGGGGGGATTAAAAGTCTCTGTTTATCCAAATACATTGGTAGAACAACATCATTGCGTTTGCTTCTCTGTCCATAGGTGGGAAACTTATGGGGTCTATGCCTAAATGGAAGATGGTGGCACCTGAATGGAACAGGATATATTCCAACTAAAGGAAGAGGAATTTTCTGAGACTAGGGTTTCAGGTTCACACCAGCTCAGCTCTCAAATCTTAGAGCCATGTCCTGAGCTTTTGGATGACCCCAGCCTCCGTAAATCTGCAACTGCTGTAATCTGAAATCCCAGCATTTCAGGGGTCAGTCACAGCTCTGGTCCTTTTAGATTTCCCTCCTGGCTCCTCCCACTTCCTGCTGCCAATTCTTGTCCATGGTGCTCATCTTGATCTGTTTACTCATGTTCATTTGCTTGTTGTTGCTATGGTGGAGACTGAGTTGCTCTCTTAAAGCCATTTTCCCAGGTTTTTAAAAAAATTTTGCTTCCAACATAGGAATGTGCCAGCTATGAAATTAGAATTCTCCACCTCTATCAAAATCAATGAGAATGAAATAAAAGCTGCAGTTGTGTGGGACTTCTTGGAAAGTTTTATACAGGGAACCATCTCAACTGAGAAAATACTTCTTTGCCTTTCCTTTTTCTCTTTCTTTCCTCCAAAATACAGACTTGAGTCAGAACCCCAGCCTACCATAGTGTATTTATAGAAAGTTATAAAAAGTCTCACGCAGAAAGACAATAGAATAGGTAAATATAGGGAAACTCAGTCTCTGAGGACAATGGAGTTAATGCTGTAGCTTTAGATTTCTTACATTGTCCTTTTATATAAGCAAAAACACTTTAGTTAAGGCCTTATTATTTGGGTCTTGAATATCAGTAGTTATATAAAAATCCTAATTCTCTCAATGCAGCCTCCATTCACTTTTGGCATTCATTTTCTAGGAAAAATTATGTTCTTTGAGGGATCTGTGTGCACTCCACAGGCGCAGAGCACAAGATCTAGGATCCTGTTCTCCAAGTCCGAGTAGGGAGCAGGTACAACTAGTGATTTGGTTCCTTTCCTGACCCTCTGAATTTGCCACAGAGCACAGAGGGAGGCCCTGATCTCCGCACGCTGGCTATGCCTCCACTTCTAAGCCAGCCCCAATACCGCCATCAGGAGGAAAATTTCAGATTATGAGTGTCTGTCTTCTTGTTCTGCCATCTCTGACCCTTTTGCCTCAAATGTACATCAGAGAAAATTCAAGGGGGCACTTGTCCTGCTCCCGCCTTCACATGTTTCCAACATGTATGTTTTGAATTCTCCTAACAAGGTGTCCTCCTCCTCCAGCCCACCAAAGTTTTCCAAGTGCCTTAGAGCTGGTTCCAATCAATTCCATCATGTCCTACACCGTCATCCATGACATTCTGGGAGGAAGCCCCACTTCCCAGTTCTCCCCTCTATCAGGCCGCTCCTAAGCAGGTGGGATCTAAATTTAACTATTGACTCTTCCTTTGCTGCCTGGAATACATGATAAGACTTCATTTTCTAAACTCCTCTTTTGAAGGTCTTCACTTTATCTTAACTAAAGTGTTATTTTCTCTTATGGACAGAATCCGGAGGTCAGAGAGGCGTCTTCCTCTTTCTCTCAGCCCTTTCCCTAAAACCCTCCAGTTCCTTTTAACTATTCAACTGTATACTTAACATTCTTTTTTCAAACCTTCCTGCCCTCTCTTCGAGCTCTTAAACACACACACACACACACACACACTCACTTCAGTGATGCCATTACCTGTGTAAACAGTCATCCCATATTCTTCTGGAGTCCTATTCTTGGCCTCCTGTCCTCTAGTGCTCCGCCTTTCACCCTCCTCAGCCTCCCATTTTCTTATTGCTCAGATCTCTCCACACCTGATCTGAGCACGGCTTTCTAGCAGCCACCTCCTCCCCTCTGAGCGCTCTCACGGGCTGGCTCTGTGCCTTCTCTGTGCTACAGGAACTTCTGAGTTCTTGTGTGCTCCACTCGGGAGAAAATCATCTCTGACGTGTCCGTATTCTTTCTATACTTTCTTTCCTCCAGTTCTAGCTTAGATCTACTCCAAGTGGGATTAGTAAGTAGAAGGAGAAGGGAGAAGAGTAAGGGAGGAAGAAAAGGGAAGAATAAAGGGAAGAGAAGGGGAAAAGGAGGCAAAGTGCAAGAGGAGAGAAGAGGAGGAACAGAGTGTGGGGTGATACAGGAAGTCAAGTGTAGAGATGCTAAACAAAGCTAGGAGAGGCCATTGTTTTGGGCTGAGATTCTTCCCTAGACTCCAAGAATTCACAACAAACACAACTGGGGTCACTCATGCTAAATGCCACACAATGAAACAGTTCTAAGGATCTCCAAATAGAGCAGTTATTCCTGGAAACAATCCCACTCTACTTGTCAGTTAGTGAGGAATTCAACTCTGTTTAAATCTGTTTTGTTTTGTTTTGTTTTCCCCTATTGTTTTGTTTCCTTGTTTCTTCCTTAAAATCCCCACCGCTTTGACATTGGCTACGGGGAGCTCAGTCTATTGTTGAGAACAGAAGTTTCCTTGAAAAATGAATCAGTAACAAAGGCCAATTGCCTCCATAATTGAATTGGTTGCAAGTTTGTCTTTTGACAGGGAGGAGGGGATGTAATAGCAGGGGAAAGTACAAAAGTGCACAGGAAATGTGCTCCGTCATATGCCATGTATACTGCTGTTGGGAGTAGAGGAACAGAAAGAAAATGGATGCCTGTTAAATACACCAAAAGATAGGCACATCTATTCATTTCAGTAGCTTATAGATACCTTGCAAACATCACACATTGCACAAATAACAAAAATACAACCACCACAAAAAAACAAAATTTCGTTAGCTTTGGAGAGCATCTGTACAATATGAAAGACCTGAAGGCAATCATAGCAAGTCCTGAAGAATGTATGGAGACTCAAGAATTTTGCTGGGACTCAGTGAGGTGTAGTACCACTTCTTCTATTTTTGTGCATTTGCCATTTTTAAAATCCTAGACATAGAGGTACATTTATTTATGATGCAAATTTAATTTCAAAATTGCAAGGAAGCTGGGGCAAACTATTCAAGTGTATATATAATTTAAGTCATGGATGAAATTGTTTCTGCAGGGACCATTCATATTATGTTACTTGACAGAAAATACTGCAAACACAAACTTAGAATTGATTAGTCCATAGAGAAAATTCAAGAATTAGCTCAGATGTCAAACTACAAGTCCTAGTCTCCTCTCTCCACAGGACAATTTGGACTGAAGCCAACTATTAATAAATAAACTGAACTATTTTGCCTTCCTCATTTTTATTTTTATTGAATGTGTCCATCATGTGTAGTGTAATATTACAATACCACATGCCTTTAAAGGTGAATAAGATAAACTCCTATGATCAAGATGTATAAAATTTAGAGAAACATATTAACAACTGCTTTTAGCCTCAATAACTTTTTTAAAAGTCACTACAGCTTTCCAAACTGGAGACAATGGATTTGTACCATCTCAAGGGAGCTGATAGTAAATTACAGCTGGAGTTTCAGACGGATGCAAATCATACTGTGTCTCAAATGTTGGTTTTAATAAACGTTCATTGCTCCTTAGAGGAAACAAAGCATATGCAACAGTTCTATTTATTTTATTAAACATTTTATACTCTTTCATGCAATAACAATCATTTGTCACTATTTTAACAGGACTCTGTTTATTTACTAGATTCAACCTAAAACTTTAACAAGCTGAAAAAATCCTATAATAAATGTCCCTGGATTTATATTTAAGTTAAAGCAATTTTAGTTATTTAATATTTTTTTTACAAATTAGCAGTTTATTCTGATTTGATTATTGCATATGTATACATGTATTTATCACAGTGTGCCTCCTTAATATTTATAATTATTATGTGTCAATTAAAATTCGGGAAATAATATATAAAACTTAAAAACAAACAGCAATGTGGTCTTTTAAGAGAACAATCTAGTGTGTGTTAGACAATAAAAGAAACTGAACCTGATGTGATTCTCATCTTAAATATAAACCAGACAGATTTTTTCCTAGATGCATGCTTCAGTCACTCTCTAAACTGTGGTAATGCCTAGTACTGAAAACAAAGAAACTATTACAGGAGACTTCTTGTAATTTGAACCTTTTCTCAGGAAAATAAAAAATCATAAATTTCAGTTTTCTATGATATTGTGCTTTAGCTAGTTATCATTCAGAAACCACAGTAGAATCCTTACAGTCTTAGAAGGAGTGCATAACTCACATGAAATTAAAAATGACTATAAGTGCCTTGTGAGGAGTACCTGAGAGAAATAAACTGTGGCTTATATCTACAAAGCCCCCCAAAGCCTCATGCAGTCCTCTTTTGCAGGTGGCTAAATCCAGAATGTGATGCGGGGATGAAGGACATATAATTACTAAACCACCTCACATGAGTGATTGGTTTGCCACCCTAATCCCAGTAATCTAGAGGGGAAAGGGGCAGAAAGATGCTATTAGGGTCCCTTGTTGCTTTTACTGTTGCAGCTGCTATGAACTGTGGCCCCTCTGACACCCTGTCCTCATGCCAGACAATTATGGACTGAAATCTCTATGAACTATAAGCCAGATAAACCATTTGCCCTTTAACTTTAGGTGTCAAATAGTTTGCCTCAGCATGGAGAGAAAAGTTACTAATGCACTACCAGTTACTACCAATTACTACTCAACAACATAGAAAGGCTTTACATTTTCAGTGCATTTCATTTATGAACCAACTTTAGGTAAACATTTGCACAAAAAAAAATGACTAACTAAAACTATTCTCTGTCCTTAAAATTGACTTAAATTAGACTTGTAAAATATACTATTTTCTCCATACTAACTTCCCAGAAACAGAGATGAAGCTTAGCCAGTTACCATATTTATCTGAATCTCACATACTTCAGTTGTACGACAGACCGTTATTTTAAGGGTCACTGCTAGTGTTACAGTAATACTAATGAAATAATTTATTGCCAATGATTTTAAAACAAATTTTAATCTCAGCGATGTTAAAATGAGGGGAGAGGAAGTATTTTAGACTTAGTGAAATATGGTATTGTTCATAGAATATCTTGGTGTCTCAAGTAACTAAAACCAAGTATCAACTCAAGTATCTAAATTCATGAACCATGAATGAAGAAGGGCCTGCGCCTCTGTCACTGAGGACATTTCTATGTTCTTTTAAGCTAGGTAGTAGCTTTGCTTCTGATGTTGCGTTTTAGCAAAATCCACGATCCCAGAGCATTTTCCTCACTACAATTAAGATTACTTTGTGCGGGGCTGGAGATTTAGCTCAGTGGTTCCGGCACCTGCCTCGCAAGCGCAAGGTCCTGAGTTCGATCCCGGTAACCACATACAATGCTGGGTGTGGTGACTCACGCCCACCAGCAATCAATACCACATACCACAGTGCTGGGCATGGTGGCTCACGCCTGTAATCCCAGCACTCGGGAGTCAGAGGCAGGAGGATTGCTGAGTTCCAGGCTTGCCTGGGCTACATAGTGAGCTCAGGGCCAGCCTGAACTACAAAGCAAGACCCAGCTTCAAAAAAAAAAAAGATTACTTTGCGCACACTAGAATAACAGTAAAAATTACATAAATGAGGGAGAAGCCATGGGAAGACCAATCATTTTTGCACTTGTGGTATATCCAAGGGTAAAAGGGAGAAATACATGTTCATTGTTCACGGTCCATTCAGTCTAGTGGGGGTGATAAAGTAGTTAATAAAACTAGGTGCTGTGACACAGAGGTTAAGCTGAGAAGTGTGTTTGTCAGAATCCTCTTATTGTGGACCTTTTAGGGTGGGTCCAAAGAAGGACTTGAACTTGATTGAGAAGGACAGAAGTGGAGCAGGGGCTACTGTGGTCATACTGAAGGATCCACAAATGCAGAGAGGTCCAGGGGCTTCCAGCTCCACTCATCCCGCCTCTGTTCCACGTCCTGATTCATGACCCTGTGGACCAACAGGGGCCGCACACGCACCCCTGCCGCAGAGCCACAAGTGCGATATCCCTTTGGGGGTTTCGACCCAATAGCTGCACACTTAGTTTCTCCCACTGCATTGTCAGGGACAATTTGGGCTTCCAACTTCTATTTTGCACCTTCTGTTTCTAATCTCCTCCAAAAACTCCGTGAGCTCCAATCATCAAGATCAATCGCTTATGCCTTAATATACTCGGTGACTGTGGGAATGTGAGGAGGGGAAGGAATAAATATGATACAGAAAGAAAATAAAAGAGCATGTATAAAGGGGGGAGGAGGGGGGTAGGGATATGGGTAAAAATGAGAATTAACTTTTGGCATATACTGGTACAAATTTCCCAATGTTATATGTGATTTTGAGATGTATATAAATTGTACCAATAAAGAATTCAATTAAAAAAAATATACTCGGTGACTGTGCTTCCCCAATGGATCGACACACACAGTGCAAAGACTGGGAGGAAGAAATGCTCATGCAGGGCTCGGGCTGCCCTTCAGGCTAAGGGGCGGGGCAATGGGGAAGAGTTTAGGACCAAGATCAAAGGCAGAAGAACGGGACAAAGCCTGCAGAAGGGCAGCTTCTGAGAGGCATGGCTACCTATATGGCTTTCATGACTGTCTTTGCTTGATCTCTCTCCATTAAAGAGTAACTTGTGTGAGACTGGAACCTAGGATCTAATTTTCCCCCTCAGGATCACAGAAATACACTCGAATCTTCTAACATTTCAAATAGCCGATAAACTCCCAAGGTTAGTCGGATTCCTTTTCCTTCGTAGGTGGTATTATTTTCAAGTACCTAACAGACACAATTTTCTGGTTTTTTTTAGAGCATTCAGAAATCTCGCTATGATGATTTCCAGACATTGGTCTGTTTTTGATAATTTTTTTTCTGGCACTTATGAAGTGATTTTAAACTGAATATGAAAGATTTTGGTAGTACATATTTATTTTTAAGACTTCAGCTTGGGCATATATTCTTTGATCTTCTATTACTGCTTCTCTTCTACTCCATTCTCTCTCTGGAGTCTTAATATGAGAAGACTATTGTTGGTTATTATTCTTCTGTCACCTTGTTCTTTTCGTAATTCTGCTTTTTGAAATCTTGCTTCACTTTCACATGAGTTCCTAGAGTTGCTTTTTCTAAATGTATTCATTTGGCTTTTAATGAGTTTTACTTACTGGGCCAGTAGTTTCCCTTTCCACGCTCTCTCAAGAAATCTCTTTGCTCTCAGATTTCTCTCATTCTTTGGAATCTTGGTCTTATTGTATCAAAACAGTGTTACTCCCTTTCAGCCTTAGAGATTCTGCTCCTCCTCTTTTCAGGTTGCCTCTGTTCAATCTATTGATTCTCTTCATTTCTACTTGACCTTTTTATAAGACTTGATAAGGCTCTGGGTTGGGACTTGATTTAGACAAATCCACTACTCACAGGTGGACCAACTATTAATAGCTGATACACAGAAAGAGTAGATGTCTCCTGACTTTATAAATGGTCTTAGATTGATGAGTAGGTGGCTTTCTTTATGAGTACCGGATCCAAGAGAAGACAAAAAGACAGAATTTCTCACCCAGTGAGCTAAGTGTTTTTTGGTTTTGAAGGAGTCAAATCTACCTCAAAGAGTGTTGCTAAAGAATGCCCCAGGGATGTATTGGGGTACGGTTGACAGGTTTAGCAATGGACCAGGCTAACCAGCCAGGATACCCAGCTAAAACTGGCCTTCAGAAAATCAGCAATTAAAAGAAATATTAATAAGTACCTAATTTTTAATCCTGTATGAAGAAGCTTCGCAGACAGGGACTTTGGTGAAGGTCCTCAAGTCTACGACTTGCTCTACTCTTACCTTCTCTTTGAAAAAATTCAACTAGTGAAACCACAAGAAGTTAGCTGTGTGACAGTTGTAAGAAGGATGACAGTAGATGGCTGGAGGTGGATGAACTGTTTATGGCTTCTCTGCACAGTATTTGATTTCGGACCCTCTGCCCCTGCCTTTGGTATTGCCCCTTTTCTTCTGGGCCCTCTAGGCTCCTAGGGATTTCACCATAGTACATTCTCACTTTCTGTAGCTCTCTGTGTGAAGACTGGAGATATGCCAGCTGGCTCTCTGCTCCTCTTGGAAGGTACTGATGTGTTCTCTAAGTCCTGAATTTATAGTTGGCATCTAGCCTCCAGCCTGACTATCCCCAAAGTTGGCACCGTATCTCGGTGTCTTTGAACTCTTTCATCTTTAATTCTGAGATTTGAGTAACCTGTCTGTTTACTTGTGGGGCAGGCCTTTCTTTTGTTTATTCATCACAAGAATATAAAAGGTATGGTTTATGATGATGCGGTCAATTGAACTTAGCAGTTCTGCCTTCAAATTTCCTATAACTTTTTCCCTGTCTGTGGTCTGTGGCTCATGATATAAAAAAAGAAACAAAAAGCTGACCAGTCTATTAGGGTTTAAATAAAAAAAGACAAGCAGTAACCGACATGAATTGGCAGTTTGCATACCTCTGCAGGAGCTCTCGGAACCGGACCACAAACCACTGGGTAGACACAGGAGAATGCTGCTTCCCACGAGGTCAAATCCAGGGTGACAGCGGACCCCACAGGCTGCATTGAAGTGGTTGTTGCAAGTATTTTGGACAAAGTAACCATTTTCAGGAGGCTTCAGGGGAGGGCAGTGGACAACTAACATTTATAGAAATAGAATTAAAAAGCAAGGTCAGGCTTTGTCTGTGGAAGGCTCTCTCTCTTTTCTTTTAAGAGGTATGCTATTTAGCCTTCTCAGTAGCTTTCCTGTTTACTGCATTTGTATTTCCAAGAGTATAGTAGGGAGGACAGTCTTTACATTTGACCCCTATTAGGTGTTTGTTTCAAATTAAATTTTAAATACAGACTAAGTATTTTAAAGCTGAACCCAGGTGATTACAATGCTCAACACTAAACTACTCCAAGCCCTAGTTGTCAGACATTATTATGTCAATTAATTGTTGTCATCATTACATCACCTCTTAATTAAGATGGTATGAAACAAAGGACAAATAAAGGTAACAAAATATCTTTGCTACAATCCCCAAGAGCTACAGCTTCTTTTATATATTATTTGCTATTTAATTATATTCAGTTTTGACATGAATATTATTGAGATGTGTATTAAAGTTTTAAAAAATGTATTGGACTATCATTGGGGCCAATATAAGCTCACAAAAAAGGAAAACGTTATAGAAAATTCGGAGCAGAACTGCTAAATTCAAATGCCCACATCATCATAAATTATACCTTTTAAATTCTTGGTTCTTCAACTTTATGGTTAGAATTATAATATTTCTCTCTCACATTCATTTTAGTCTGAACCCTTTCTGTTCTTAAGATTAGATTACTTCTAGGGTTTTAGGTCAATTTTTGCTATGGCAAGATGTGTATATGGTCAGTGATAATAAGTGCTACATAAAAAAGTAAAATAATGCCCAATATGATTAAGAAAATAAATATTAAAGATCAATCTAAACGAGCTGAGAGCAAACATCACTATTTCTCACAGAGCTCAGCTTTCTAGTCCCTGTTTGTGGTGATTCAAGCCTTACCTTCACAAGTCTGGCCAGAAGCCCGGTAGCCCTCCCTGCACACGCAGTCTTCCAGGGACGAGCTTCCAGGGGGAGAGGTGTGGTTTTCGTCAGGGCAGGGGATGCACGTACTGAGACCTCCCGGGGAACCTTCAGGCTTGTATGTCCCTGACGGGCAAGCTGTGGGCAGAGAGCCAGCAAGACTGTAATCAAATACTGAATGTGAACATGATACAATGTGTATATACAATGCACCGATAAAGATAAAAATTTAAAAACAATTGTATGTCAAGAGGTAACAAAATATTTGAAACTTAACTAGAAGGAGAAAAGCCAAACAATAGCTTTTCATAGAAACAACAAAATTAGTCAAGCAAGAATAAAAGAGTGAAATTTGTTATATGCAGGTTATGAAGGCCTCCTGTATCTGTCCCACAATTAGTTTCCACCATAACACAAAACAGCATGACATGTCTGGATTGAGTTGTGGGAAAATTCAGCAACATACATTAAGGGCCTAGAGGGAATCAATGATCCTTAACAGATTAAATAAATCTTGATACAAACAGTACCCACCTTATTTCATCACTCATACCCTGTGCAGCTCTATCTCTACTACACACACACACACACACACACACACACACACACACACACACACACACTGCCCAGCAGAGGACAGAGGAGTGATGGTTCATATGCAAGAAGCACTTGTTTCTTTCTGTTCAAAGCATTTGACAGAGGATGAGGAAAGAGCAAAGTCTTGAGGAAACTAATTCAAGGAGGCCTTTTGAAGAAAAAGAATTAAAGACCCTGCATTTTCCAGTCTCATGAGAAAAAAAGATTAAAAGCAGAGTCTAATTGACCTTGCTTTAAATCTTCCCTTGGCATTGACACTGTCTCTTTGAATTTGTAACTCCATCTCTCTGGGGCTACACATCTATAAAATAACTCAAAAATAAGAAATTTAATCATAAATAAAGAGATGAAAGGGCTTGCTGTACTCAGTTAAGCCAGTTAAATGTAGCAGAGTCCCAGCATGCCCTTGTTTATTTTAAAAGAGTAGCAACCAAGGGTTGTGCCCTGTGCGGTGATATCTTGTCTGAACTGTCTCATTTAATCCTTACATATTCATAAGAATATTAGAAGGTGTTAATATCATAAATATTTGTAGTAATTTTGTCAGTGTTACTTCTATTGTAAAATGAGAAAAAGGAGACTTCGAAAGATATGACTTGACTGAAGTTATTCAGTTAAAAGATGACAGGACTAGTATTTTGTGAACAGAACTAAGTATATACATAGCATTCATTAAGTTCCAAGGACTGTTTTATGTATTTTGTTGTACGTAAGCATTATCTTTTTAACTACCTTAAAAATCTATGAAATAACTAATAGTATTATTCTTATGAAGTAATCATATTAATCTCAATTTATAGATGAAGAAACTAAAGTTCTGATAGGATAAATAACTCACTGAAGATAGGCAGTGAGTGTCGGAGGAGGCCTTGAACCCAGACAGCTCGGATCCAGAGTCATGTTCTTCACTACTACATGAGTGTATCCCAATTTTATGTCTCTTAGATGCTGAGGTTAACCCAGCAGAGTGTACTAGTAATACAGAGAAAATCATATTAAAGGATAAGATTCATGTCATCATTATTAGAAGAAAATAACCATGCTTCTAAAACTCTTGATTAAATTTAGAAACATACAGTATTCTTGACATACAGTAGAAAATTCCAGATTTGAATAAAGCTAAAACTATTTTCAAAGGATACTTTAAAAATAATGATATTTTAAAAATCATTTTTAAAATAATGACATGTGATTTATGAGAAATAATTCACCGTAAAGAAGGGGAACATTCCTTTGAAGCACTGTGTCAGCGACTATGGACTTATCAGTGAATTATTACTATTGTTGAATATATCTTCCTATAAATGTTTCCTAGGATTCTCAAGAAGGTGTGAACCCACATAGTCTCATTTAAATAGAAGCCAGCAACTGTAGGAGAAAGGGACTGAGATAAATACAGAGATTGAAAAGAAAATTTGAATTATTACTGCAAAATTAAAAATGTCACTGGACACTAAAATAAAGCTATATAATTCCAAACCAATAGAATAAAGTAGGCCTAGTAAGAGCAATAGTTACAATATTAATGCAAGACTATTCCTTAAAGTTTTAGTATAAAAATGCAAAATTAATTAAAAAGGTACACTCAGAACAGAGGAAAAATACTACAAACAATGGGAAAGGCAAAAAGATACTTATAAATGGGGAAATAAGCCTGGCACTTATTTTTCCTGTGCAAAAAAAAAACAAACACCAGAAAAAAAATATAGAATAAGATACAAACCAATGTAAAAAAGAAAAGCATTATGAGGCCAAAAATTAAAAATATTGAGCAAGCTATTTATACATGTGAGAAAAAGAAAAGCATTGGAGAATGTGGGTGGTTTTAGGAAAGAATGACACATTTCATTAGTAAGAAAGCAATCAAATTAAAGAACACAAGAATGAGAAAAATGTTACTTAATAAATTCCTAGATATTGAGAAACATGTGGAACATACAATAAATTTTAAGTATGTTAAAATAATTGTGAAAACTAAAACAAATATATAATTAAAGTCTTTAATAAAGAATACATGCTCGGGCCGGAGGGTTAGCTCAGTGGTTCCGGCGCCTACTTCACAAGCGCAAGGTCCTGAGTTCGATCCCCGGTAACCACATATAATGCTGGGCGTGGAAACACGCCCACCAACAATCAACACCGCATACCACAATGCCGGGCGTGGTGGCTCACGCCTGTAATCCCAGCACTCGGGAGGCAGAGACAGGAGGATTGCTGAGTTCGTGGCGGCTTGCCTGGGCACCATAGTGAGCTCAGGGCCAGCCTGAACTACAAAGCGAGACCCTGTCTCAAAAAGCAAAAAAAAAAAAAAAAAAAAAAAAAAAAAAAAAAAAAAAAAAAAAAAAAAAAAAAAAAAAA
>PVIC010011069.1:0-14894 GCA_004025085.1 Thryonomys swinderianus
GAGGTGAGGTCACTCAGTAGTGATAAATTCTCCTCTTGTGTATAATGTAGGAACTTTCATTGTTGCTATGGCTTTTCTTCAACCCAACAGGCTCCTTCTCTGGACTGAAGTGCTTCATTAGCACCTGGTTGGACCTGAGTGAGCAATCTGGCCTCAGACTCCTCTCCCCACTCTCTCTCTACAACATGACTTGATATGTTAAAATAAATAAAATAAGGTTTTACCTGAAGCCTGAGGAAGCAGGTCTCAAACTGAGGAACTGAGCAGAAGGGAAATTCACTTTGCAGTGGTTAAAAGCAGAATAACCAAGTTTTAAAGACTCCTTTCCAACTGGCCCTCCTACTTGACATTTTGTATCTCCTATGCGGGGGCAGGGGCTGTCCCTTGGTGCAATGCTCGTGTAAGCTGTAATGCTCTAATGTGAGTATCTCAGACACTTGTGAAAATAAATAAACAACATTTCTGTTAAGGAAATAATTATATAGAAGTTCAACTATTTAACAGGAAAATGATGTATTTTCATTCAAATAAAATAGTGAATGTTATATATGCTATCAGAAAAATGACAAATAATGATAAATTTTACTTTTCTAATATAGATACCTACATCTTTGTAAGCATTATCCAAACAAACAAGTTCCTGACAACAAGAATAAATGTATCATGTGTATAATCCTGACTTTCTTCTTCCCTCTTCAGGAATATTAATTTTTAAATGTCACAGAAGCCATGTTTCCCTAATGCTGTTCAGTAAATACATTTGCTATGAGATTTTCTGACAGTCACCATGGGGAACTCCTCTTTCCTAACACTACCAATTATACTTGAGGTGCAGAACATGCAAGATGAGACTATTTATGTTGAAGAAATCTGTCTTATTAGTGAGTTCCATCTCCCTGTTCTAAGTTAGTCATAACCAGTATCTTGAAATAGTTTTAAAAGATTGATATTTTTTCTATATTTTTGTGGTCCTAGGAGATTTTTATCTCTCGGCTTCTACCCCATTTCTCAACAAAGGCACAAAGGAATTCCTAAATACTGGTGCATAACAGCAGCTATGTTAACAGAGTCAAGTATCAGAAAGATCAACCACGTTATGTTGGCGGGACAGACCGATCCAGTGTGTCAAGTGTTGGACGCCATGTCTCCGAATCCACATGGGGCTTCTCTATTTGTCCACAGAGGACACTGTCACCCCGGCGACAACAGGTGCCACCTGGACTCCGTCTGGGCCCTCACAGCCGCTCCCACTGCCCAGCTACCATGACCGATCTAAAGGCCTCCTTAGAGGCCACTGTGCCATGATTTCCGCTCAGAGACCATCTGACCAGCTTGTTGCTCTCATTTTATGTCTTATTTGTCTTCATTATTAAATCAAAAGCCGTAAAGCTTGACTGGTTTTTCCTGCTTCACTATCAAAAGGAAGGAAAAGAAAGAAGGACAAGTAGGAGGAGGAAGTGGCAGAGGAGGAGGGAAGGGCCCCATCCCTGTGCCGGACCCTGGAGAGCACAGGGAAGACCGGTGCGGATCTGTGCAGGTAATGTTGATGATTACTACCGCTGCGGAATTTCTAACAGCGTGGGAAGAATTGGTAATGTGTGAAAACAGACTGCTCTTCTTATCAGCATGGAGGTTACTTTTCTCTTTATGTACATGATCTAGTCGTCTGGCTCTTTTTTCCTCATGTCATCTGTTATTCTCTAAGGCAACAACAAAATCAATCAGTTTCTAAAGTCATCTGAGTCCAAGAAAAAGAATGAAACATTGTAAAATGTTATTTAAATTCTGCTTATTTTTTCTTTGCATTTAACCAAAATAAGTATTTTTTAATCTAGATCTCTGAATTTATCTTTTAATTTCACCTAAGACTAGTGATAGCAAAGTGAGGTTTTATCTGTTACTCAAATTTGTAAGGAATAGTAAAGGAAATTGTACTAGGTTTAGAGTCTAGTTAAAACTCACAGACCTGATATCTGAAGAGCTTTCAACAGACTTTAGCACATTTTTGAATGCTGATCTAAGCTTCAGAAGTTCATTAGTAACTCACTGAAGGCTTAGTTACACTCCAGTGGGTAAGTCCTGAGCACAGGGCACACGTGTGTACAAATGTGTAAATTCATAATTAGGAAAACTGTCACATTTGGGGATTAAGAACATACAATGCAGTCTTTGAAACACTGTAGGAAGTAAGTGACCCCTGAGATGGTATTTTATTTTGAAGTTTTCTTACTAGGCAAGTAATTTCTTCGTTAGTTCTAATTCTTTTAGAGACATGTTTTAACGACTTCATTAAATGACTGATTAAATGCATGCTTTTTTTGTTAAGATCTTTAATTATTTTCTTTAATTCTACAACCATAATAAACTTAACCTAATTATTCCCTTCATTTAAATAGCTAAGGTAATATATTTTGAACACAACGGACTTGGAAAGAGATACTAAAGCTACACATCTTTCTATTTCATCCAATACAGACTTACAAATTAGAATTTAGATGATAGAAACTTCAACTTCTGGGTTTTATATTAAACAATGTATCCCAAAGAAATGGGTATCGTCCTCCACGGTTTCTTCAAAATCTGGGAGATGTCAGGGTCAGCATCTATGCATTATTCATTATCTTTCTCTCTCTTAGTGCTTTATTCCCAAGTACTAATATCGTCATATCTTTTGGTCTGCATCTTCTAGCAGAGTATTAGTTGCTAGGTCCTGGCAGCTTCTCTGCTGATTCTGTCTTCATTCAGACTTTAGATTTAAAAGTGTGAAGCTGGGGCCAGAGATTTAGCTCACTGGTTCTAGCACCTGCCCAGCAAGCACAAGGTCCCTGGTTAGATCCCCAGTAATCACACACAACAGTACCGGGCATGGTGACTCACGCCCACCAGCAATCAGTACCACATAACACAGTACCACATAACACAGGGTGTGGTGGCTCATGCCTGTAATCCCAGCATTTGGAGTTTGCCTGTGCTACATAGTGAGCTCAGAGCCAGACTGAACTACAAAGCAAGACCCTGTCTCTAAACAAATAATAAAGTTGGATCCAGAAGATACTAATGTACAGCAGGTGAATTTGACATAAAATTCTTGAGATGAACTAATTAAGGCAACTCACTAGTTCACAGAACCTAGTAGAAAAAGATGGTCTGTGCAAATAACATTAACAAGTGAATAGCATGAAAATGTTATTAAACTGCTAACTAGAAATATAAATATGAGAATTTACAAGATGTGGAAGGACAAGAATTTAGAGTTTACCAAAGTAGAAACTTTTTTCAGTTCTACAGTTAACATTCAATACACTTAATCATTTCCTTAGGGGAAGAGTAATTGGAATCCACTGGTAGAAGCTATTATCTTGCTGTTTCATATCTAATCCATTGGTATAGAGTTCTCACATCAGAATGAAGGTTCAGTAACTGCCAGTTAGTAGTTATCATTACTATGAGAAGAGCCTGAATTAACTCCTCTTTATTTTTGATTAGGGAAGTAAAAATGTGGTAAGGTGATCAGAGTAGACAAATGCTGTAATAATTCAAACTAAATTGAAATAGGTTAAGTGGGTAAATTCACACAAAAAAATCTGTCTGAAAATGCTGCCTAACTCTAAATCTAAACAACCTCTAACCATATTTCCCAAACTTTCCTAAAAAATATATTTCTATTACGAACATCTGTAATTTAACAATAAAATGGCAAATAATTCCATTATAAATCAAGAAAGCATTGAATACCATTTCTCCAAATACAAATGGTCAGTCATGAGCACATCAAAGGCTCAACATCATATACATTAATGAAACTTAAAACCAACTTAAACTACACTTCACTTCTGAGAGAACAGATAAAATAAGTGTCAGGAAGGATGTGATGATATTGGATGCCTCATAATGTCTGGAATGTGAAAATGTTTGGCCTCTTTGGAATACAATGCAACGGTTTATCAAAATCCTAAATAAACAGTTTTCACATGAATTAGGGTTTCTATGACTAGGTGTACACCTAGGCAAACATGTGTTCACATATAAACTGCACATATATTTTCAAAATAACATTATTAATAATAGACAAAAGGGGCTGAGGATCTGGCTCCTCAGTGGTGCCACGAAAGTCTGGCAAGCACAAGGTCCTAAGTTTGATCCCTGGTACTGGAAGAAGGAAATGAAAATAATAATAAAACATACAAAGAGGAACTTAGAGGCATATGAAAATTTCTATCAACTGTTAAAATACAATAATATATATTCATATAATAGAGCATTTTTCTGTAATAAGTAAGTACTGATACATGATTAAAACATATGAAGGAAAAGTGGGTTACAAAAATCATGAATTACATAGTTCTGTTTATATAAAATATTCAAAGTGACAAATCCATAAAATAGAACATAGACTACTGGTTGCCATAGCAACAGGGGAAAGCCAAACAAATATGACTGCTAATGGGGTGAGGTTTCTTTTGGGGAACTGATGACTCCCTAAGGTATTTCTTAATCCACTGAGCTGTATACTTTAAACGGATGGGCTTTATGAAATGTAAAAAAAAAAAAAAAGTATAAGCTTTTCTAAAACCCTCCATTTACATTTTAATGAGATATTACTGCACCGGATCTACCAAGTTCTTGTATTTTAAACCATAGTTTATTTTTCACAAGGAATGTCTACTTTTCTTATCAAAAAAGAACTGCTGTTATTCTCTTATAGCTGTGTGAGACCAAGTTTTATTTCATGGGAATGGAAAAGAAATTAACTTCAGTACACCAAGTATATCCACTAAAACCTTCCAACAGAAAGTACGGAGGACTCCACTGCACTCCACAGGAGTCTCAGTGACCCTCAGAACGATCTCGGAGCCTTGCCCCACGAGCCTGGGTCTCTGAATAATTGTGAGCAGTTATTTGACTCTGTAACAACCCCCCTCTGTCCTCTCTCCCCTTTCTCCCTCTCCCTCCCTCTCTCTCCCCTCTCTCTTCTTGATCCCTGGTATTGCAAGAAGAAAATAAAAATAATAATAATAAAAGACAAAGAGAAATATAGAGGCATATGACAATTTCTATCATAAATAGTGATTTTTGTATTAATATATTAATACAATATATCCTCTCTTTCTCTCTCTTGCCCCCCTCAAAATAGTTGCCTATCTTATGTTTATGAAACAAAACTATTCTTTCAAGTCACTATTAATTATGGAATACATTGTGACCCAAGTTTTGTTATTTTATCTAGTACATTGTTAAACAATGGAGATCAAGAAAGACAACAGTCTTTTCCCCTAAATTTTATAATATCTAATTTAAACAAACGCACAAATGGCCCTGATCCCACCTGACTGCTGCTTCTTCTAGACGTCTCACACCTCTTGGAGGTCACATTCATCACTTTAGTTAAATGTCAATTGTCCTGCAGCTTTAGAGATCTCATTTTACAATTGAAAAATGTGCCGAATGCCATTATTTATTTACTTAGGACTATTGGAGACAGGGTCTCAGCACGGAGCCCACACTGGCCTGAGACTCACGATGCAGCCCGGCTGGCGCCAGCTCACTGCGATCCACATGCCTTGACGTGAACGCTAGGACTATAGGTGGGGTACCACCATGTCTGCTCACTCTATTCTTAATTATTGCATTTTTATAGTATGTATTTTATGTTTATGGGGCTAAGTACTTTCTTATTACTCTTTCAATTTTATTAACTTTTCCTAATGTTAGGGATTTTAGAATTCTCCTGTTGAGATTTTTCAACAGAAGTGCTTTCAGTAGAAGTGAAATTTTCAATATAATTGTATAAACTCCAAAAAGGTTATATGAAAATATTTTAATCTACTATATTCAGTCAGTCCATTTAATAAAATGGTATTCTGCATGTCTTCCTTTATAATTCCCAGTAAACTTAGTTTCCCTTTCATTGCTTCCTTGCATTTCCTATAACACATAAATTTCATTATCATTTTGACTACAATCGCATAATACAGTTATGTATTATGTATGTGTGATTTTATGTATTATGTATGTGCGAGTTTATGTATGTGTGATTCATACATAAACTCAAAGTGCTCTCACTAATCCTGAGGAAAAATCTGTTATCTAATTTTTCTCAATCTGTCACGATATCACAGCGAATAATCTCCATATTAAAATATATTGTTCTTATTTATGTTTTGTTCATTATCTATTAGCCGAAACTGTTTTAGACAAGTTGATAAAAAAGTTACATTTTTTTATCATTCACTATCACATAGGACATTCATTAGTAAAAGAGTAATTCTTTTAATTTTTCAGATTTGATCTATGTGTACAAAGATAATACAAAAATTTACAAAGAAGCATGTTTCTTCAAAATGTTAAATATTAAGGTAAAAGCTAGAATATTCAATATGGTGTAAGATACAGTTAATTTAAAATGAAACATATAAATATCAATCTGACTTCACTTTTCTATAGTCCTTTATTTTAAATTGTCAAATTAAAACAGGAAACTATAACATTTAATGTTTACAGGACAAACTAATGACACTGTTTTCTACTGCATGTCAGTTTTTGATTGACTTTACTTAAGAATCACTCACCAACTAGGAAGAAAGCACAAAGATATGTTGGATATCACTTTCATGAAAGTAGGAATGAGAAAGCAGCAGTCCTATACTGAGAATGAAGGGAAACTATAACAAAAAATGATATTTCATACCTATATTCAGCTTTTAAAAATTCTATCAACATTAAATGTACAATTACCCTCTTGCCATTGGTCCACCCCAAACCAACCAAAAAGAAAACTTGATACATGCCACTTCTCAAAGTCACAGTAAATCTGAACACAGAAACATGCTCTACCCTTAGCATATATGTATTTCCCACAGAGCACACTAGAGCAATATTCACACAGACCATATTTGTGAAGATAAAAGGCAAATGAAAATCATTTTCCAATTGGTAACCCATATGTTGGGTGTCTGAAGGCTTGTTAAGTAAGCTCTTACAAGGCATTGCTATCAGCCATCATATCTGCAATTCACACTGGGATGCTACAGATATGTAGTTTACAATGTGTTTTGAAATGAAGTCAGTATGAGTGCATGGAGCTGGATGTGGACATAGCAACCTCACATATCAGAGCCTCGACACAGATTTTGCTTTATAATGTGTCTGAGGATAAAATAGTTACAGCATTGCAGACATTACTGATTCCCTAGGCCAGCAAATATCATCAACATTTCAAGGATGATGAATTTCCAAAAGTAACAGTTAAGCAGAGCTTAGAAGTCAACCTATCTTTTTCACAGCTAATAAAACATGTCTTCATAGAATTATATGATAAAATGCTCCATGATAAAATGCTATCAAGCTTCGTATCTTGCTAACAATTTAAAAATATGTATTTTTTCAAATCACTGACACATTAAATAGTGGGGCGATTACAAATTAATACTCCAAGGGAAACCATACAAAAGCAATAAACAACCACATTAAATCCATCTGTGTAAGTGCTTTGATCTGCAAACTGTTAAAGCAACTTCTTGAAAATAACAAAAGTAGATTAACCTGCAATATATGTATATGTGCATGTATATACATATATGTACATATATATAGATGCAACAATAACAGAGTTGGAGGACACAGTATGCATAAGTTCCTTCTAGAACTGGTTGCCCTTTCTGCTATGAATGTGCCATAAAAATACTGTTCCCTTCCACTCAGGGAGTGTCAATGATCGTGTTTTCCATCTTCATAGGTGTAACATGGATTGTAAGTGAAGTGTAACTACAGCTAAACTATCTGAGGATCACATTCACCTTTCAAGCTCCTGAACAGCAGGATTGGAGGTAGAGACACACCAGGGACTCAGCTCCCAGCCCAAGATCCCACAGCAAACCTTGATAGGCCATGAGAAAGAGCCCCAGGACCCATATTTACAGTTGGTTATTGTTCCTCACTATTCTTTTCCTCTGCTCCCAAACACAGCAAATATGGTTTAAAAAATGCTTTCATTTCAAAAAACAGTGCATTAGTAGAGCAAAGAACTGACCATTGCTTTAGCTATTTTTCTTCACTTTGGCCATTTCTCATTGCATTATAAGTACAGGTTTTATGACTCCACTCAAAAAGGACACAGTCATGGAAAACAGAAAATACAGAAGTACACAGAGACATAGAATATGAACAAATAAACACAGAACCAAAGACGCTCCCTCGTGTAAAAACTATATGTACATAATGGTGATAAAATGATTATTTTTGATTTCCTACCCAGCAGCCAGACTTTCTTAGGGAATATGAAAATTATTCAACTGTCATGAACACTATAAGAATTAACTCATTATGTTAATTTCAATTTCACCCATGCACAGACTATGTAAAAATCTACTACTTGACAATTATATAGTATAAGTGATTAAAGCATCCCTGCCTCTTGATAATATTTTTCCTGAGATTAATCGTATTGATAATAATTTTATTTACATACTATCATTTATTAATTTCTGGCAAAATTTGGATACTGAAGTTCAAGTAAAACTTTTTAGTCCTATGATGAAAATAAGGATAATTACACATTTTTTCTTGTGTACAAAGGTTTAATCTCTAACAGAAGGCTAATAAAAGATGGGGGGGTGGATAATTTAGCAAATGCCAAGTATATTATTAGTTAGACACATGCTTCACTCATTGCTTAAAATGACTACAAGAATTTTCATCTTGCAGATGGAAATTAGTCTTACAAATTTTTAAGGTACTGAATGCAACCTGAGGAAAAAAAAATCCAAGTCTTTTCATGTTGCTGGCACTGAGGGCAGTTTTCTGACTCCATTTTCTGCTAACAAGAAAGAAGATTTCAGAACTAGTAGGCGGCACAGCTGGAATTTTATTTCCCATCTGTCAGACTTCAAAACCCTCTCGGTCTGTCTGCAGAGCACAGCAGAGTGAGGCAAGCAGCATCTTTGCCTCACCTGCTCCAAATTAACAGGAGAGGTAAGAGGAGATTCTGTGCAGAGAAAAATCAGAATTGGAGTGCTGAAGCACAGACCAGGGCCCAGGAGGCCATGCCTTTGATTTTAAATTCCCAAATCACTGCCCACCTAGAACCTCAACATTTTTTATGACAATGACAAATAATAATAATAAATCCATGTAATTTTCTGGGTTAAGTGAAACAATGTATCTGAGGACTATGGCCATAAAATTAGCAGTTATCTTTATTTTTCAAAGTAAAGTCTATTTAATTCATTTCTCACAAAAGTTAATTCTCAGTGATCAGAAGGCAAATAAAACTGGATATCATGACAGTACAGAGGGCAAAGCCACCAGAGAATGACCTGGAAGCAGAAGTTCTGTAGCTGTGACACACAATTTAACTGATATCCAACTTTTGTCTCAGAGCTCAGGTGATGTGGTAATTCTTAAAGTCATGATTGACAGACTCTAAAACTTCCTTCTTGTCATATTCCAGCACTTGATCAAAAGTGTATCTTATTAAAAGCTGAGTTCTGAATGGTTGTGTATAAAGCTTTTTATTCAAAAGTCATAAGTGGTATTACAAAGCATAAACAGAAAGCTTTCTAGAGAAGATAGAAAACCAACTTTCTTCTCTTCTGGGTGAATTTTAAAATCATCATAGAACCCAATAGCAAAAGTTTATGAATAGAAAGCATCTATATTACTTAGTTTGTAGTCGTTCAAAAATCAAGATGATTTTCATCAATCCAAATAAAACAAAAAGGGTTACTTTAAGCTTTTAGATCAAAATACTTTATATTCTTTGTTAATCTTTTAATTGTAATTAAAATATTTGACTTTCAAATTATGTGAATACTTTGCAGAGTCATGTGGAGATGTTCCGTGTGTGTTCTTGTCCAATACAGACAATATAGCTCCCAAAACAAGGGCCACTGTCTCAGGCTGAGCCATATTTGAGGCCCACTGAAAGCAAAGGAGGTATCAGACTTGGATGGCCAGAAATTGCAGCTGCATTGGTGGCCTTTCTTTCATTGTCTATTTCTGCTCATTTTCTCATTTTATCCAACTTTCCTTCAACAGGTAATTTTAAATTGACCATTTGAACATAAATTGCTTATTGTATAATTTTTTTTCTCCATAGCAATATCAAGTAAAACAATATTCATGGCTAGCTAATCCTGGCTGCTATAAGTTATTACAGGTAGCATGAAAAAGGAAATGAACATATTTTAAGGCAATATTTGTCCTATATAGAGCTAGACACTTCTCAAATATATTAAGTCCCTTGTTTTACTTTTTTAATTAAAAAATCTAACTTGAATCAGAATAAAATATATGGATATGTAGAAAAGCATTTGTGTACAGTGGCTTTTTTTGAGACAGGGTCTCGCTTTGTAGTTCAGGCTGGCCCTGAACTCACTATGTAGCCCAGGCAAGCCTTGAACTCAGCAATCTTCCTGCCTCTGCCTCCTGAGTGCTGGGATTACAGGCATGAGCCACCACGCCCCGCTACAGTGGCATTTTTTTTTTTTTTTTTTTTTTTGCTTTTTTGGAGACAGGGTCTCGCTTTGTAGTTCAGGCTGGCCCTGAGCTCACTATGGTGCTCAGGCAAGCCGCCGAGAACTCAGCAATCCTCCTGTCTCTGTCTCCCGAGTGCTGGGATTACAGGCGTGAGCCACCACGCCCAGCATTATATGTGGTAACCGGGGATCGAACTCAGGTCCTTGTACTTGCAAGGCAGGCGCCGGAACCACTGAGCTAACCCTCCGGCCCTACAGTGGCATTTTTTAATTGCCCCATATCACAACAAGCCCTGTGTGGGGCTATGTGTGAGAATCTGTAGGTGCACATCAGTCAAATGAATCAAAACACTGTGAAATCATTGAAAAATTTATTCCTTAAACAAGATGAATAAATGGCATTTTACTTGAATGGTTAAGAAATCTTTACTGTATAGTGCCCTATTAGAATTAAATATATTGAATTAGAGAGACTTTACAGGGAAACTCCAAAAGACAGAGAAGTTATTTTATCCAGTTTCTATAATGACCGCAGAATGCAATTCAAATTGAAACTTAGAACATAGGCCAAATTCTGAACTGCATCGCTGGGGAACTACAATGGGTTCTCTAGTCAATCAATACCCCAGAGTGCTGAAGGGGCTAAGAATTTATTTCAGCTGCTTGTTGCTCTACAGTATTCTGAAACCTTGGGAATGGTGCCAAAGGCAGCTGCATCTGTCTTCCTGTGATCCCATCAACAACCAGCATCCTAACATTTCATCTTCCTGCAAAGCCAGGGATCATTAGCAGGAAAATTTGAAATTGTAAATAAATACACAAACTTAAACTTACCGATTTTCATCAAAATTAAGTAACTATTAAGTTATACAAAATACAGGTCATGCTTCTATATTGAGTGACTACTATTTTATAACAGTTGCAAGGGTATGTGATGTCTAAACTATTGTATTTGTGCCCTAAAAAATGAAATCTAAATGACCAAAGTGAAACAAATCTCAATGAGAAAACCTAGTATGAGTCTCTTAGCATATTTCTGTAAAATTTCCCTTTGTTTAAAAAGTGGAGTCACCTATTCATAACTTTTTGACGTCTTTTTAGTGAAATGTATGTGACAGAAATAAATGCCCTTTAACGAGAGGTTACAGTTTGTGTTTTTGTGTGTTAAAAATTGTGTAGAATAACAAACACTCCAAAAAAGATGACTTGGTCTAGGAAAGCAGACTTTCAGTTCTTGAAATGTTCATGCTAACTATATTAAAATGGTTTATAAGCCTGTAATTCAATATACTGAAATAATTAATAATGGAGATGAATTTGCATAAGTGGCATGAACATGAACAAAGACTAAAGTATGCAAGGATTCCTACAAAACAAGCAAAACCCTTTGGCTTCTCATCCATTTCAATAGGCACTTTAAGAAGTCTGAGTAGAAAGTTGTAATTACTGCAGCTTATAGTATTAGTGTTGTACTTACTCATAGTAATGCTAAAACTGTGAACTCTCAGTGCAGAGTCTTCAGAGAAAGTGTCTAGTAGGAACAGGTGAGATAGGTGGGACATTACACAAGAACCCAGTGTCAGGCCTTACCGTGAACTGCTGGTGCAAGGAGCATCGTGAAGGTCAGGAGCTGTAATGGCCACATGGCTATACAGTTGCTGTCGGTTCTCACGCACGAGTGTTCCGGACAGGAAACAAAGTATAAGTATTTCTGACTCCTCTTCTGTGTTCCAGGACAGATGATTATAAAAATAAAGACTCAAAACAAGAAAGAAAATGTCCTCAAAAACAGAAACATCAATATCCCAAATCTGTAACCTGCAAAAAAGATAAAAAATGGGGATGAAATGTTATTAAGTGACTATATTCTCATCTTAATTTTTGAAGCATCCTTTTCTTTCCCGACTGAAACGTTTTCCTCCTGCCTGCATCTTCATGAGCACAAAGCTCTATGTAATATATTACTTATTCATGTACACAGTGTTTAGACCCTAGTCTAAAACCAGAATGAAACAATTCTGTGTTGGCACTAAACTAATAAAAAATACCCTTTAAATATGCATGAGGAGATTGAGGCTTACTCTGCATTTTCCAGAAACACAATTTTTACTAACAGTAGAATGGTAAATTTTCACTCACTACTAATGATATAAATAATTTAAAAATGAAAGTTAAGTGCAGCTTTTTTTTTTCATTTCAGGATCTGTTACTCACTGAGAAATTAGTCTGCAGCTTACCTATAATAACTACACTGCTTCTGTACAAATCATTTTTCTGTGATCATAAACTTTATTTTTTACAAAGGGTGCTACTTTTAAGTCTTTTCAAAGTTCTAAATTTTTGGCAGGTCTGGGGATTAAACACAAGACGCTGTAGATGGCAGGCAATACTCCATTGCGGAATTCTATTAACCTAAGACATAATTTTTGTTCATCTAAAACACGACGGTGAACCTTTCAGAGCTTTCAGGGGTAACAGCCTGCTGCTGCTGCACACATGTCATGCATTTGCCACCACTGGTCTCAAACGTCAGTACTGAAATTGCAGGCCAGGTAATGCTTAAAGAATATATACAATTATAAACAAAATAGCGTTTCCTTTATGTCAGTCTAAATAGCGCAGTTTTTAAGAATAAGTATATAGATATAGACTGAACTGAAATGCAAACTCAAATGGGATAATCTCACTCAATAGAAATTTATGAGTCCCATTGATAGCTGAAGTGCTGTATTAGGAATAACCATACATACACACATGCATACACACACATACTATAATACACCACACACACATTGCATCCTAAACAGTATGATGTTGAAACTTAAAATGAAAAATATTGCCTAAGATGATACATATTTTAATTATGATGAGCGAAAGTGTAGAGTACAGGTGAAAAATTAAACAACTTAAACACAAGAACCCTCATACTGAACCAAATTCATATATTTGCCTGCTCTTAAAATTTGCACAGACCCATATTAATCCAAATTAGAAGACACTATCTTTCTCATCGCCACCTTTAAAGCTGATGAACTGAGTAAAACTAGGTTACCTTTATAAATCTTTTTTTCTGGTTCTAGTGATTGACACATGCTATCACTAATTTCAAACCTTGAGTATAAAATCTCATTTTTTGAAAATGATAGTTAAAATAAAGCAGGTTTATTGAAGAATGTACTATAGATTAAACATCTCTGCCAAAAAAACTTAAATCTGCAAATTTTGAGTGCTGATATGACAAAAATGTGAGAAATTTGCATGTGACAGCATGACGGTTCACAGTCATAACACAGGCATAGTCAAAATATTGTAGAAAATCTATTTTCAGTCTGTTTAGCATGTAGCAAACATAGTGAAGTCTGCACTTAGACTTCAGTCCCACCCCCAAGACATTTTATTTGGAATATGTAAATATTCCAAATTAAACCCAAAATCCAATACACTTCTGGCTTCAAGTATTTTGGATGAGAGATACTCAACCTGTAATAAGGTTCATTTTGTCAAGATTAAAAACCATAGTCTTTCTGAAATACATGTCTCTATCATAAGCCAAATTTACACAAACATATGGTTTTTTTATATATAATATTGCTAACATATAGCACAGGGTTAAGAGCAATAGAATTTGGAGCCAAACTGCTTAATGTCAGTTACTGATTCTACCCCTACTGACCTTGGGTCAGACACTTAATCCCTTACTGCCTCAATTTTCCTAAATGAACAATGAGAAGGTTAATATTACTTAACTCATGCTTATATGAACATTCATTAAATTAAAAGCTGTAAATTTTAATTACATCAAATACATAAAAATGTGTCTTGCCTTGATAAATAATGCTACCATGTAAGTGATCTATAATTTAATGTATAATAAAGATAATATAATGAAAACATTAAAAATAATAGATAATAATGTTTAACTTGCTCAAAGTACAGGGACATATATGACTTCTTTGACTATTAACTGTTTTAGAAAAATAAACATTTTATGATGGTATCTCCCAATATATGTGACGTAACTAGCATCACTAAACCAATTCATGTTTATATATAGGGACTATAGTCATTTCTAAATCAAAGCTTTTCAAAACACTCAAAGAAAACCTCCAAAGAACAGATGTAAGGGATGCATGAAGCCACACCTGACAACTGAGACCATCTATGATTTACTACTGCATACGGCACAGCCATTATCATACATGCAGTAATGCTCATAATCTGTGCCCGCTGAACTAACAGATAATATTGTTCTCCAAAAGCACTTCCACCTGACAGTACAGCAGGGAACTCTCAACTGCAAGTGCTCTTCAGAAAAGGATCAGGGCACAGAGATGAAAGTTTACTCTAACACAACTTCCTCCCATCACGGTCCCCTAAGGTATTAGAAGCCAAATGGGTGTCACAGGAGTTTGAACTGAG
>PVIC010011069.1:14994-42238 GCA_004025085.1 Thryonomys swinderianus
GGCACCTAATGAATATTCTTAATGAGTCTAATTTCCATCCCTCTGGAGATTCTTAGGAGAGAAATACTTCTGTTTAATATTTTCAAAAATTTTCTAACTCAACAAATTTGCATATACACGTTTCTTTGGTGATTTCTTTCAAGTGTGCATTGCTCTTGGTCATGGCATGTGAAATCACAAGGCATAAACCTCACACTCAGAGAGGTGGAAACACGAAAGAGGAGGAGAGAGAAGGAAACATCCAGGGAGGGGGAAGGACAGGAGCAACTAGGAAACAAAGTCATAAAATGTAAATCCAAATCAGATTTTGAAAAGAAAAAGAATGTGTAAAACAGAGGTGATGACACAGTTTTGAGAATCCAGAAGACAGTGGAATTGTTCTAGAATCTGAACTTTGCTAAACAGTTCTTGGCAAAGTACATACTAGATGAGGGACTGTTACAGTAAAAGGCAGGGTTGGTGAAAGACTTCGTATCCCAGAACAAGAAGTCTGTTTGTCAAGAGTAAGGCAGGAACAACAGAGTATCACCAGAGGATCTTTTGCAATAGAAGACGTAGAGTACTGAAGGCAGGCAGTCCAAAGAAAAGTGAGCTGACTGAATTATAAAATGTGTTTTGTAACATTTAATGACATAATATCAAACTATAGAAACAACTGCAAGTTCTTTAAGAAAAAGTGAAAGTATTCCAAAAATATAGTCCTTGATATAGCTATGTTCTACATTGCTCCCAAAACATTAAGATGTTGGTATCATGAATTAAATTTATGTACCATGATCACTGATTTGAAATAAAAAGCATGAGTTAATAGAGATACTAACAAAAATGTGGGCACTAAATGAATCATAAAATAATAAACCAGTTTTCAGAAGAACCTAACACAACACTACACAAAAATTCGTGCATTCTTTGCATTTTCATAATATGCTATTTTTGTCATTTTTCCAAATATGCTTAAAAGTTCCTTGCAGCCATTATATTATCTGCCATCAAATACTGATTCCAGAGAATGAGCAACTTTTCTAGTCAGAATGGTACTGGGATACATTAGCAACAACCACTAGTCACATGGATTCTGTGACACAGTCAAGTAAGAAACAAAGAGATCTCTATGAAGTATGTATTTGCTGGGACCTTAAATGGAGCCATGGTTTATTTGTCTTTCATTTCTGCAAAAGTTCTTACTTTCTTTTATGAAATATATAACTATCGACATTGAATATAAGACACCAAAAATCTAAGTTACAAGATATGACATGAATGGAGGACCTAAGGTGTGGAATGAGAAAAGGCCAAGCTGGCTTCTACTCTATATGAGTTGTGAGTAGTATGACCATACATGGATTATTTTAATTTTCTAGACTCAGATGTTCACATCTGAATGCATACTTGTTTTACCATATGGTTTAGGGCGTACAATATGAAGAACTTAGTATTTGCAAAAGAATTAAAATGACAGAAAGTCTGTATTTTCATTTAATGATGACTTTTATATTCAAATGGGTTACAAGTGGTAAATGAGATTACATTTGGTAAGAAATGGCCTAGAAGAGCATGCTATGGCATTTTATGAGTTCTTGATAGAAAAAAATGGACTGAAATCAGAACCTACAATGTAAACACCATGCTTTTAGAGGTTAAATTAGTTTAGTCCATAGGGGGAAAAATAGAACAGAAAAACACTTTATGTAGGAGAAGTCAGTGACAGTATCTGCTAAAGTTACTATGGGTGGGGGTCACAAAGAACTCTGAGTCTAGCATTGTGATTTAAAATATAGATTATTTGGAGAAAGTCAAGACAAATGTTAGATATCACTGCTGTATGTTCTGTCATGGAGCAAGAAAACTAAATCACAAGAGAAAAGGAAAAGATGGGAACAGTCACAAGAATCTAAGAAGGTACGGGAGGGAACGCTCAGGAATATGGTACTTCAGTGCCAGCCTGCAGTCATCTCAGCCTCCTCCCTTCTTTCCCTGCCATCTCCTCCGTGAGTCTCAGAGATATTACATAAAGTCACCTAACTTTAAACTTAACTAATTTTATTTCTATTCTATTAACTTTAAAATTAACCTCAATTTGAGGTTGAACAAAGAAATAATCATCATCTGAAGCATTATTAGTTTCATTGTTTATTGTTAAGTAAAATATGTATCTGCTATAAACATATTTTATATAATTATAATTTGATGTTAGGTTAGAAAACAAGTCACCTAGCTATGTAAGTAAATTTAATAAGAAAATTTTTCAGAATAAAAGCCTCATTTTATTTTCTTTCAGATAACTGTTAACAATGTAATGTCTACTGATACACAGGGAAAATTTTAATTAATCAATAATGCTATTTGTGTCATCAGGCCAACACATCTTTTATCCACGAAAAAGATTGATGCCTTCCACAAGATCATTTTGTAAAGTGCTCTTGAGCGCTTTCCTGAGTTCCACAAACCATCTTATCAGAGTTCATTTCCAATAGATTTTGGGTAACAAAAATACATCGATTGTATGGGCTGACCTATAAATAAAATCAATCCATTTTAAATTTAAGGCAAGCATAATTATGGTCATTCAACTAGTTAAGGAAACAATTCACTTGCTTATCAGATTACTAACACTAAACAAACAGCATTTGTGTTCTTTATACACATACAATTTAAATTAAGTCCTTTCCTCATTCATATTAAAAAGATAGAAGGGAACGCACTTCTGCAATACAGAGCCTCCACAGCCTGAAAGAGGAAACAAAGGCGAAGGTTTGATCTATACCACATCAAAAAATAAAGTGAATAAAATACACATAAAGTCCCCCATTTTCATCAACAGTTTTATGTAAAATATCTGCAAGAAGATAGCTATTACTTAACGGACTACTTATCAGAATAATTATACATTATTTCACAGTATCTCATTTAGAATAAGACTGATTTTCATGTCTAGGGGAAGAGGAAGCACCTGTAATTGTTCAGACTCTAACAGATAGTTCCTTCACAGTAAATAATCTCACTTGAAATAGCAACATGAGGATCTAGTCCATGTTCCACAGAGAAACAAGCCAAAGACTCAGCCTCCTAAGGACAACAACATTTCAGTCTAGCAGTAACAATACTGTTACTGTTGGAACCCACGGTCCTAAAGGGGTACTTAATCCCTAATGAGCAAAGGTGAAAACAGGGATGGAGAGGTAAATTACTTGCTGAGCTCACATAGGTAAAAAGAGTCATTCCCACATTTCTGCCTGAAATGTGCCGCGAAGGTTCCTGCTGTGGGTCACCAGGTCCCACTCTCCCCCGCCGCTCTCCGCACCGATGCCACAGCAGTGCAGTGCCAGGCTGACAAGCTGGCGGTGGGTAAGGTGTGCCCAGTACAAGAACCTGCAGGCTGAACAGAGAGGTGAGGGCGGAGGGCATGGCTTACACATTGCACCATGAGAACGCACTTTAGGGTTAGTGGGTAAGAGCGCATCCTAAGCACGGCCCCACCCTCTGCACTTGGCACCCTACCTGTGACACCACGGGACAATTTGTTCATGTGTACTGGGTGAAGGACAGCATAGTGATTGCATGGAAGGAACAACCCATAAAGTTTCAAGAGACAAGAGCATGTTTCCTACATGACAGAAGATGTTACAAACAACCAGGAAAAGAAAAGTAAACACGCCTCTCAGGGAAAAATTTTTAAAACAGTTTTAAAATTATTAATAGAACCATAAATATTTAGCTGTTATCAATGTGATTTTCCTAAAAGCAGAACTGATATTATTTTCAGTGTTACAACAAGAAAGTACATCTACAAAGAAGCATTATTTGTGACTCTCCTGGTTACGGTAAGAACCTAATTCCTAAATGAAAGGTCAAGTTGACATGTTTCTGAAATTTATATAGTTTGTGCCATCGACTGGATCTTTATGATTAGGATACACTAGCACTGCCTCTTGTTCAATTTTATTTTTGACAATTTTTATAAGAAATTACCCAAGTAGTTCATGATTGACAACTGTGACATTATATCTAGAGATAAAATGTTCTGTAAGTGCAATTCCCTGGTCTGACTCAAAACCAAAATAATCACGTTTCCATCCATGAAATTTGAAATAATATCATTATCAATGCAACTAATATTACAGTCAAGATTACCAAAAGGTTATTTCAACTGCTGAGTACAAGGAATTTTCAGACCAGATAATCAGAATTGCATTAAGCTACAGGATTAGGCTAGGAGAACCAAGAATGAAAACATGCAATTACTTCACAGTATTTCTCTGAAACCAATGGTCCTGACTGACTTAACAATAAAGCTTAGAATGGCGAAGGTACAAGAGTTGAAGAAATAATGTCAATTCTGTAATATTCCAAGTCCTTCCAGGAGATAAGAAAAAATTGTATAGCAATTTAAATTTCCTCTGCAGACTTTCCAAAACAAAGACAAATGTAAGAAAGGCATATCTATATGCTAGCATAATTTATTATAGCTGTGCATGGCTTAGTTATGAAAAGTGTTCAGTCCAAACATTTTAACAAACAATTTGAATTTAAATGCTTTATTTTCTCATTTTTAATAAAATTCAATATATCATTTTTCAAAAGCATGTTAAAGATATTGCAATCAAATGGCAGAAATAAAAATATAGATAAGTTCAAAGATAAAGCTTTAGAACCCATTTTACTAAGAGTATTTGTGTACCATGTTTTCAACTGTGGAGATTATGCAAACATTTTGGTGGTGCCAGTGATTCACAAAACAGCACAACACAGCTTTCCTATATTTTATTCCCTACAGTGTATCAGTAGCAACCAGGCAGAGAAAAAAAAAACACACATGTTTTGAAATTATCTCACCTTCCTAGGGGTGCATCTGGCTAGGACTGAAATTAACCACCTTCTTTAATGGCCCATTATGGAGAATCAGTGCCTAAAATACCCAAAAGGAATCAGAGACTATAGTGGCCCAGGGGGGGTTCAACGCTGTGGCATATGATGCAATATTTCTGCTGTAACTTTAGCCTGGCTGGGTGATTATTTAGATACATACGGAAGTTGCCAAAAAATGTACACACACTTCAGGAAAAGAAAAATAGCGTGGTGTCTTTTCAGCAGATGGTGTAAACCCTCGTATGGAGGACAGCACCAGTGGACAGTCCACGCAGCAGTGCACTGCCCTAACCCATGGAGGAAAGCTGACAGTTGCCACTGAGACGCCTTTTGCAATTGTAGAGGACAAATGTAACTTACATTAATCTCATGATGTCTCAGTGTTTAGTATTAAAATATTTGTACATTTTTTCCTGAAATGTGTACACCTTTTTATGGTGAATTTTATATTTATGGTTTTAAAATCAATAACTGATACAACTAGATTTACCACGATTCAGCTCAAAATAAGCATCAACATATTGGTATACTATTAATGATTAGTATTTTTAAGTAGCTAAGTATAAATAAAAAGTACAATATAAAAGTTAGCTTTTAAATAGCTGCTTGAATTCCCAAGTTTAGTGTACATGCGAAAGAAAATAATACTGAAAGTAAGCTTAAGTGTTTTAAATGCTCAAAATGATATACAATTAATTTAAAAGAATATTTAATAAATATATACAACTTAAACTAAGAAACAGAAAACTAAGTTCTATGCTTTATTTCAATTCATTCGACCACAATACACAGAAGGTTTAAATTAAAAATATAAACACTCCAGGTTCCAGGACATGAAATCCTATGTTGCTGTCAAAACTTCCCCTTTAATTTTAGGTGGATAACTGAAAGGTGAAAGGAAAATATAGGGGCTTAAAAAAATCAGAATAAAACCATCCTTCTGATCCATTTATATTGCTTCAGTGAGAAGTATCAGTGTGGAAAGTGACTTGGAGCATTAGACCAAAGTCTAAAGCACCATTCTCCAGTGATACATTAGCAAATGGTTGGTAGAAAGCAGTACAAAAAAAAAAAAAAAAAAAAGAATGTGGAAATCTCAATATTTCCACTTGAATAAAAAAAACTACTAGTTTGTCTAGCACATTTAAGTATATGAGAAAGAAAGAAATTAGGTCCTTCCTAGATGCTCACAATAAAAGAATTTTATAATAAAACACATTCTAAGTGGTTATTAATACGCTAGCTTGTGCATTCATATATGTAATTGTCACATAAATCTACTCATAATCAAACATCATGACATGGAACCATTCATAAGAACTTCATGTGTATATTTACCCAATAAAAAGTGAAATAAAAAATCTTTGCTTTTCTTTACTAACCAAGTACAACAAAAGAATATTTATGAATTAAAAATCTAATTCTATTACTATTCAATTGCAGTATACACATTCTGTGTATGTTGGTACAGTTTATAATATAAAATAAATGGCATCTAAAATCAAATACTGCCAAGTACTTGAAATTTGCATCATTAAACTAAATGACTCCCAAAGATGCTAAATAATGCTACACGTTTTCACAAATAATACATCTGAATATAATAACTTGAATTAAACAATGAGAAAAACCTAAAAGTTGCTTTGCTTATTGAGAAGAAAAGAACCTGAAATAGAGGTAGTCTAATTAGTAAAAATAAATCCGAGTCTGGCACAGGATGCACACCTATAACGCCAGCACTGCAGAGCTGCAGCAGGGGACTCACAGGTTCAATTCCAGCCTCAGCAGTGAGTGACTCAATGCGTGGAATGTCATCACCTTGTACTACGAACAAGTACTAATAAATGACAATAGAAAAACTAGCCTGCTTGAAATTCCTTCATCAAAATTTCAATTTCATAATAATTAAAAGACACTTGCTAACATGGTTTAAAGGCTTCTTTTTATATAAAAACATGGCTCTCTTCATCCCTGTAAAAAGCTACCCCTAAAATCCTGGTAATAATACCTTTGAGTTATGGAGCTTTTCAAAATACATTGATATCTGAGTGAATGAAGTATTCTCTCTTCAGTCTTTCAGTGATTCACCAGCACAATTCAGGAGCACCTGGGCTCTGAAGTCACTTGAATGCACACAGTGTACAGGGAGAGTGTACCACTGCTCCCCCTCGGCGTGAGGAAGAAATAAAACAAGGAAGCACAGACTGAGATGGAAACACATCAGACACAACCCCGCTGCCTGATTATTATCAATAGCTGACATTTTATTTCAATATCCTCACAGCTTCTATCACAGTGATGGCAGATCAAAGGCAAAAAAAGCTGGAAGATGTTGAAACTTCTCCACGTGTTTTTTTTTTTAATCAGTAACTACATCTATGCTAGTTTTTGTTAAACATTTTGTGAGGTAATTATAAATCTTTAATCAATTTTAGAGACAGTAGTAATCTGTGCTTTCCAGTTTTGACTTTTCTAGCATGTCCAACATTACTGAACAAGATAAAGGTTTTAAAAGCAAAACAAAGATTAGTTTCAACTTCTATTTTACACAATGATTTATTTTTCACATTGTATAAGGTGCTTACTGAACTATCTCAAGACGACTGCATGTGGGAAGAAAACATGCTGTTGTCTCTATTAAATCTTAGCACAGCAGTAATTGAAGAAACAAAAGTCACACACTCAACATGACAGAGTTGAATCACACTGACTGAATCTTTTATATTTTTCACCCTAAACATGTCAAAATAAAGGAGAGAAATTTTCCCTCACAGAGTAAGTGGGTAAAGACACTGGATTTTTAAGAAGATGTGTTCATTTTGTATTGTCTTTAGCATGTGTATTCTCAGCATTACTGAAAGTGTGTACTTGAATATGGGGTTTTAACATAAAAACAAATTATTCTTAATCTCAAACTTACACATGTCTTAATAAAGGGGCCTTATTAAAATTTAAAATTCCTAATTCTTCCTAATATAAATGTCTCCATGGATTAATTTTACTTAACGGGTTTCCATCAACATGACACTGAGTGTATCGCCGCAAACTGGAGCATTTTACCACACAGAGAACACTAGACATTTATGCTGGCTTTTGTCAGCCTTCCACAGCTGATATTCTGCTTTCTCCTTTTTCTCCAGCTCGCTCATTTTATTTTTGAGGATGCTGAGCTAGCACCCTTAACATCGCCCACTATGTGCAGAAACACATTCCTGCCTTTCTTTTGGATTCTTTGGCTTCTCTTTTCACTCCCGTATATGGAAAAGTATAATATAACATTAATAACTGATTTTCCTTAATTCTGTAGGTCTATGTATATGTTATACAGAAATAATTATCATTTGTAAGTTAATTATTAAATAAAGCTGAAGTCGTGCTGTGGTGTGTAAGGGTGCACTGAGGAAAGCAGCAAAATGCACAGCCAGGTACATTTTTAGTACTGATCTTGTTAAATTGCTTAGGACCAATGAGGAGGAGATAATATTTTAAACTCCCCGAAGTTGTCCTTATTTGTCTTTACTCCTACTATGGGGCAACATTAGCCAAATGTTTTGATAAACTTAAGAAAACATGCACTACAACAGGAAAGTAAGTCCTGCTAATAACGGGCTGAAAAGGACACACTGCAAATTCTTGATTCCATATTAAGCACATTGGTCCAGGTAATTACACGGTTTATGGTATATTAATATCTCTAGAAAGTAAAGTGATTTTGATTAGCTTGAAATTCTATTTGTGTATGAGTATTTGTATTTTATATAAAGTTATAGGAACTTTTAAAAAGTAAATGTTACTATAACTTAATAAAAATAATATATAAATGACTATACACCACAGCTTGACCATACTGTCAGATGGAAATGAAGCCACAAATATTTGGCCATAACAATGGAAAAATCACAGTAATTTCTTCTGCTCCAGTTCATTTTTTGAATTTATATTGTTTTATAGAGGCCCAAACTATGATTCAGTTTAAGTTTAGAGTAATAAACCTAAAATATATATATGGATTGTTTAAAAATTATGTATAGTTGGCCGGCATGGTGGCTCACACCTGTAATTCCAACACTCAGGAGGAAGACGCAGGAGGACTGCTGAGTTCAAGGCTAGCCTGGGCTACAAAGCGAGACCCTGTCTCAATAAAACAAACAAATAAATAAATAACTATATATAGTTGTATTTCTGTGAAATTTATTTCTAACTTCAAAGAATAAGACTTGCTAAATCTTCTTTTTTTTTCCATATTTCTTCAAGGTTCTCAAGTGATGCAAGTTTATATCCTTTTTGAAAGGAAGAAAGAACAGATGGACGGCAAGAAGGAAGGAAAGGAAGCACCGAAGAAAGGAGCAGAGGATGAGATAAAAGAATCCTAACAAAAATCATTACCTTTACAAACTCTGGATATACAGAAATATTTATTGAGTAGTTATTTACGGTATGAAAGGGTACTTAATTTCAAATGGAAACAGAAGAAAGATACTATGGCTATTGTACAAAAGAAAACTTCACTCAAAGTCTCCTGACCGAAGACAGATTGTAATATTAACCTACACAAATTTGTAGAGAAACTTATACGTCTTTTAAAAGTCAAAGATTTTTATATGCTTGCACAAATACAAGGATTTGTGAAATTGAAAGCTTTGATATTTTCCCCAGTACTTGATGTATAGATTTGCTTCACAGTGAATTAGATATTATCTACAGGTTTCAATACTATACGGACAGTCTATAAAACTATTGATAACGGAATTTAGAAATTTCATGTACCACAGATCTAATATTATTGAATTGAAGTTGAACTCCTTAAAATCCTGTCAAGGTTTCTAAGGAATCTGTACAGTCATAGCAGTTAAAACAAAATCTGACCAGGTATTTTAACAAAACAAAGAACAGGTAAGATATCATATGACTATTTATCAACACCTACACTGAGCAGTCATAATTCATCAATGCTTCAAAAACCTGCTGTGGCTTTGCTAACACTTCTCAAATCCACCTTTAAAATTCATCTTTACAGAAAATACCTTGTCATTAGTATTGTATCTTCTGGACTTCAAGAAAGATGTAGTACCATAGGGACTAAGCAGAACTGACAGAAAAGAAACTATAAATCTCTGTCAGGCTTTCAGAGACGAGGTTTGAAAATGAAGTATTTTACTTCTCCTTTGGCTGAGCTCATATAGCAGATCTGTTAAGAGTATCCCCACTAGTTTATTCCACCTTAGGTTACAAAAATTATTAAAAACTTGAGGATTAAAACAATACTATTATTTTACAGAGAATTAAGGAACTCTATGCCATGGGACATAAAATAAATACTGCCATACAGCAAATCATTGATAAAGCAAGAAGCTTTAAAAGTTTCCTGGTTGGGGACACTCATCAGTATATTCAATCCGAGTGCTGGGACGACATGCGCTTCATGTTTTGCTTTTGTGTTCTCTAATACTTGGATATATTGGCCCAAATAATTAGAGAATTACACAATTATATTAAACAATTCTTTGGTGAGGCATTAATCATTTAAAATTAAAAATGTACCTTTGTGATTGGGCCACAGTGATTTAATAAGAATAGGGTAATTATTTAGAGTAATTTAACCAGGAACTTCGATATCTTGTGCGAGGAAAATAATTTATCTTTGGAGGAGATACTCTACCTAGGGATAAATAGCTGCAATGTAATAGCATTTCAGTGAAGTAAATTTATGCTTTAGAAACCAAAGAACTGGAAAGTGGTTGTGCTAAAGCTTCAAGACAAATACACCTTTTGACATATTCTTTTCTGTTTAAGAGGAAAACATTATAGGGTCGGAGGGTTAGCTCAGTGGTTCCGGCGCCTGCCTCGCAAGCGCAAGCACCTGAGTTCGATCCCCGGTAACCACGTATAATGCTGGGTGTGGAGACACGCCCACCAACAATCAACACCGCATACCATAGTGCCGGACGTGGTGGCTCACGCCTGTCATCCCAGCACTCGGGAGGCAGAGACAGGAGGATTGCTGAGTTCGCGGTGGCTTGCCTGGGCACCATAGTGAGCTCAGGGCCAGCCTGAACTACAACGCGAGACCTTGTCTCAAAAAGCAAAAAAAAAAAAAAGAGGAAAACATTATAAAGACAGCACAGAATATTTTTCATGTTTCTTTTTGAAACTGAAGTGTTCTCATTGTTCCTGATTGACAACAGAAACTTTACCATATTCTCTTTAAAAAATAACTAACCTTCGGGAACAGACAACATTACTTTGGTTTTATAAATGTAACATTGGTAAGACTTTTAATACACCACCAGTCAACAAACAATGTAAATAAATAAATCTGGGTCCTAAAAGTGGTAATTATCATAATGTGATATATTTGCAGTTGCATATATTTTACTTGTAGCACCTCTCATCATAGGGACCTCTGGCAAGAAATGCTCAAAGCAGTTTTTTTCAGTCATTCACAAAAATTGACAGAAGCAGCACCTTCATATCATTTTCGTACTTACAAGTTACAGAATTTACAGGAAACACTTTCATATTAATGCCAGTACTATATTCTGGTTATGTCAGGGTTTGTTCAAATTTTCTTACTTTTTAAAACGTTCTACTTGCTGACAGTACTATAAAAGGTAGAAGCTCCAGCACAAACACCTTCCATACTTGTTAACATTCATGGATATTTTTCTTGGCAGAGATTTGCCTGACATTCCTCCTAAATGTCTACGCACAGTTCCTTCACCAAGTCCTCCGTGCCTTATTCCCCTCCACTGCTCGCTTGTGTGTAACCCCAGGATCATGAGAGCCAACAGGACCAGTTTTTGCTGTTTCTCTTTCTCTTTATGCCACTGTCAGTGAGCACGTGGCTCCGCATCTAATGGACAGTCAACAAATGCCTGCGTCACTGTCCTGCAGGAAAATGCTCCAATGACTGGGCCTCTGAGTCCTACAGGAAAAAATGTTGCTAATTTGAGGGGCACAGAGGTATTTTTCTAAATAAAACTTAGTAATTTAAGGGTAAATAATTATCATGTCTCGGTTGTCTCCTGTCCTATTAAACATATGCATTTTATACTCGTTCTATGTATAGAAAAGCCATGTCAAGAGCAGTCATTACACTAAAAAGGGCAGGGCCCCTGCTGCTCTTCCGGAGCACTGGCCCAGCCTGCTCTCCTTCGGGCATCCCCTGGCACCCAGGAAAGGAGGAGACACCTCCCTCACCTGTCCAGCTTCCTGTGAGGGTGCCAATGGGTTCACCACACTGACTGCACCAGGCACCAGACTTTGGGGTAGTAAGACTGAGTCATTTTGTTCCCATTGATTTCAGTCTTTCTCAAACAAGTTTCTCTTCCTTTAAAACACACAAATCCTGGGCCCATATCTCTCTAAGGACACTGAGATCTGCCTGTGTACAGGAGAGAGACTTTGGAAGTTGAGTACAGGACCCTCAGCATTCAGTCGACTAACTGTTGTGACAACCAGCCCTCAGGAACAAATTGAGCCAATAAGTCCACTATATTATAACATTTTGCTTATAATGGCAACTTCCTTAAAAAAAACAATTCTCTACACTTTTAATCGCTTATGCACTAGTGGTGCCCATGACAATAACATAGAGATGTTTTAGAAACATTTTTAGAAATTCTCAAAATCTTATTTCATGAAAAGCATACACTGTAGAAGACACACACTGTACCTAAACTTCATAGGCTTATTAATTGCTTGATTAATCAAGTATATACATGCAAGAATCAAACTATACTACTACAGCTCTATGAAAGAAATGAAAGACAAGTTGAGCAATAAAAGGAACACAATAGAGTACACTATCTACCTGTTAACAAATAATTTGAGGGATTATTGGGGGTTTTGCTTATTATTTGAAACATATCATGAACCAGATCACATTACACCTAAAAATTTTTGTTGTAATTATGTTCATGTCTAACATTTATTTTAGAATGATTTATAATACCTACCTAGTGCAAATATGTTAGGGAGAAAAAGCAAAGTGTAAATTGGCCTACCCAACTCAGCGTATAAAATCAAGAATTCAAAAGCATTCAGATGATCAAAAACATATCTAGTAAGTTTAGTGTGTTTCGCTTTTAGTTGGAAAACAAACAAAACAAAAGGAGATGCCTCCTGGAAGGCAATCATGATGTAAAAAGCATTTTCCTTACCTTCTGAGCCAGAGCCAGGGACACAGAATTGACTCCTGAAATAAGTCAACCATGACTCTCCGTTCCTGAGTTCCTAAACTGCAAATCTTCCTGACACTTGCATTTTGTGTGGCATCCCCTTACTAGAAACCATGAACAGACTTAAAAATGGGTAATGAAATCTAAAGGATTCATATGAACAAATCTGTAGCTTTTTCTATGGAAACAAACCTTAAAACAATCAAGAAAACATATTTAACAACCACTGTTATGATGAACTGTTACAATGATACAAGGAAATTTTAGTATATAACAAGGAAATTTTTAGTATATAACAAGGAAATTTTAGTATATAACAAAGCCAAAAGTACCTCACAGAGCACAGGCCTATACTGGAAAACTCATACATGCACAAACACACACGCGACAGAGGGAAGGGGCAGTACAACTTTGTGCAAAGCTTCGAGGGTCACAGGAGTTCACAAAGTGAATTCTGTGCCTAGTCCTAGCCTGGATTAGTTTCTTCACTACACATTACTGAGGACCCATTCCTTCTCAGAACATCTTGGAAAATGTTTACTCACTCAATACTCCTAATATTTTTTATTACATTGCACATTATTAATATCATCTCTTATTACAAAGGAGAAAACTAAAACACAGAAAAATAAGAGATCTCCTAGGAAAGTACTGCAGTCTTCCAGTCACTGTGGCAGAAAAGAAAGGCTGACTGCAAAGCAAATACATTAAACAAGGCCACAGTACCATCTATGGCCTGAGGGTGAGGAAGAAGCCCACTGGGTGTGACGGTGGCCAGGCCTGCAGAATGGACACATCGTACACACTAATGCCCCATGGAGTTCCAGGGGTCAACACAGCCTGGGACAAGCACAGCCCAGAGATAACAGTCTGCATCCAGGAACACAAAAAAGAAGAAAAGTTTTAATCACAGCTTCACAGATAGATGATAGATAGATAGATAGATAGATAGATAGATAGATAGATAGATAGATAGATAGATAGATAGATGGATGGATGGATGGATGGATGGATGGATGGATGGATGGATGGATGGATGGATGGATGGATGGATGGATAGATAGATAGATAGATAGATAGATAGATAGATAGACAGACAGACAGACAGACAGACAGACAGACAGACAGACAGACAGATGGAGACAGATAGAGATATAGACCTAATTTAACTTTATCTTTTCACCTATTACATAGGAACTAGGGAACTCTGTCAATACAAATGGTTGTTTATACCAATAAAAGCAGACAGAGTAGGAAAACTTTTTGCCTTGGTTCAACCTGCAGTGGAGACCCTAACAAATCAATTCATCCTCTTTAAATCAGCCATTTGTAATAGTCATTGTAAGTCCATTAAAGAGGAAACAATGTTTTGTAACTGTTTATAATTACCCTGATCCTAATTCCAGCATCCACTGCAAAAGTCTCAGTTCTGTATCTTCACTCTTCGCAAAACAGATAAGCATGAGACACTATTATTTTAGACAAGGAAACATTTTAAAACAGCTACAGTTAAAGTTTTAATACAGTGAAACCATAACTTTTTTTTTTTTATATAGGGTCTTGCTTTGTAGTTCAGGCTGGCACTGAACTCACTATGTAGCCCAGGCAAGTCTCAAACTCAGCAATCATCCTGCCTCTGCTTCCCAAGTGCTGGGATGACAGACGTGAGTCACCACGCCTGGCACTGTCGTAGCACTGTCGTATGTGGTTATCCAGGATCAAACCAGGAACCCTGCACTTGCTAGGCAGGCACTGGAACCACTGAGCTAAATCTCCAGCCCAAACCATAACTAACCTTTGATCATCTTGTACATTACAAATTGTTTAGGACAGGCTGAGAAGAGACTTTGAGAAAAATAATACCTTTGAAGGTGATTTCACACAAGCTAGCTTGCTGGGGGAAAAAAAAAAAAGACCTCCTCTGGCCCCTGATGACTGGTTTTTCAGCTGCCCACACAAAGATTCAGCAGACAAATAGTAAGCCGACAACAGCTCAAGCTGACTCTCTGGGATTCAGACACCTGGTAGTAAAATACAAGTAGGCTCTCATGATAAATTGCCAGGGTGTGATGTGAGAAACTTCAGTAGTTACATAGCTGAGGGTTAAGAAGAAATGGAAGGAATTATTGCGGCAGTAACTGTTTTGAACAATGAGGAGTTTAATTTCTTAGATTTCCTCTTATGTTGAATTCCTTTGCAGCACCTGTTGAAATGTATGCTACAAAAATTTAAAGAGCTGTTAGACTAAAGAATTTCTTCATAACAATTAAGTAATGCCTGTGAAAGCCTTTGTACTTATTGCTAACCTGGCACACAAGTGAAAGAAAACAATATATTTACAAATGTATGACAACATAACTTCATATATGTTGAAGCACAAATGCTAAATTACTATAAATTGTACACATATGAAACCATTAATGTAGACTCTTAAAAAGCAACATTTTATGGGAATTCAATAGTCAGTCATAGAAAAAGATACACAACTTCACACATAGACCTTTTATATCAACATACCAAGCTGACATTTTTTAAAGGTCCCTGGATCGTAAATCAATCATTGTTAGAATGTGGAAATCTTTTGAAACTCACACGGAATTACAAAGAACATCTTTAGATATTCAGAAGTAGGCAAAATATGATGTTTAATGAAAAACATGATTAATTAGGAGGAAATTCTATACAGTTGTCATTAATTCGCCAATGAAAAGACTAGGTTCAACTTTAATTCTTACCTAAGGAAGGACCTACACTATTCAGAAATGTTTCTTCCACACTTGGTGTTCAATATAACCATCAACTTCAAAGTGATTACTACTCAGTAAAAAGATTTAACTCTTTTCTGCATTAGTTTTTTAAATTATAAGTTTCTAAAATAGGATTATCAAAAGTCTGAAATAAGTATACCAAGAAAGACCTTATTGGTTGACTTTGTGGCAATTTATTGGGAAGAATAAAGTAACTGTGAAACATTGTACAACACGCATCCATCTGACCTCTCTGTTCCCCCCTTCCACCAAAGCAAGAAAAGTCCTTTATATGGGCGGAGATTTAGCTCAGTGGTTCCAGAGCCTGCCTCACAAGCGCAAGGCCCTGAGTTCGATCCTGGTTAACCACATGCAAGGCTGGGCATAGCAATCAATACCACATGCCACAGTTCCAGGTGTGGTGGCTCATGCCTTTCATCCCAGCACTCGGGAGGCAGAGACAGGAGGATCGCTGAGTTCCAGGTTTGCCTGGGCTACATAGTGAGCTCAGGGCCAGCCTGAACTACAAAGCAAGGCCTTGTCTTTAAAAAAAAAAAAAAAAAAAAAAAGAAAGAAAGAAAGAAAGAGAAGTCCTTTACAAAGGAATCCTGCAACTGACATTTTATTCATAGCATCCATAATGAAATAATAATGATGTACATGTGTAGGGCTTTTAAAAAACTTATGTTTTCAAATAGCAAAAGTAATGATGACTTGAAATATATTTCACAGTCGCTTCAGAGATGGTTTTCCCCAACATTTTGTTTTCTAATAGGGTTTATAATGTGGGGTAATCAAGAAATAATCCATCATCTTATTTCAACTAATCCTCAAAGACACCTCTTTGCCACAGTCACTCACAAGCTGACACCCACTTCCAAGGGAATGTGAGGCCTTTTGAAAGGAAAATCACCATATTCATTGCATTTATATAACCCCATATTTGCCGTTCAACTCATTACTTACAAAACTTCTGTATGTTTTGCCCCCAAAGAATGACTGCCGGATTCAGCAAGCAAAACTGCAGGCTACTCAGTGAAATCAGAATTTCAAGTAAACAACAAATACCTTTCTTTAGTATAAATTTGTATGAGTACAAGTCATTATTCCCTCTTCAACCATGACCATTTACCATAGCCAGAAGTTAAAAAATTAAAAGCTATGCCTGCGCCTTTTGTCAATTGTCTTTTCTATTAACTTTATTTTTTAACACATTTCATCTTTAGCAGAATATTAGCTCTGTGAGGCTTTTACTTTCCTACAGAGATCACAGAGATGGAAAAGGCAGAGATCTAAGCAGTGGACTTTTGAAACAGCACGGACTCCTCCCAAGCATGACCGTCTATGATCTGTTTGGTGCAAGGCCTGCGTCACTGTGCTTGGACTCTCCCTTCTCCACACTCCACGCCCTGACAGCAGCCACTTAGCCCAGGTGGCACTGCCATAGCGGACCAGGTGCGCTGACCCCAAATCTCAGCCGGGTCTCAAGCAAGCTATTTAAGTAATCTGTATCTTCTGTTTCTCTGGTTTATGTCTCTAGAACACTGTTTTGTGCTCTTATTTTATTAGTACATGTTTGTAGCACATAACAATTACATTCACTGTAGGGGACTGGTACACATACATGACCCATTTGTCCCCCTTTCTCCCTTTCCTCCATCCTTTTTCACTTTTCCAGGACCAGATTCATCTATTTATAAGATGCATAAAGTTAACTAGCTTGCTAAAATACAGTTTTATCACCTGTGCAATGACCCCTAAGGGACAGTGTATCAGGGGACTGTAACACCATCAAATCATAACCACTGCTCAGAATTTGAGACTACAGAGCATGTTTTTCTATAGATACATGTGAACTGGATCTCATCCAATTTGCAGTGTCCAGGAGGAAAGCACTATCCATACAGTCTTATTTTGGAGTTATTGCCTCCAGTCTATTTCCTCTTCCTTCACAAATCCAATTTTCTCAAACGTTTACTCCTTTGAATCTGCAATAGCTTAGGATGTAATGGGTTGAACTCTTTCACCACAGTGTAAAGTTCACTGTGCCTGGATTGTTATTCTTCCCAGAAACAGGTGCACTTTAACAAAAGCCAAGAGTGATATTCTCATGCATTTCACACATCAGCACATTAATGGATCTAGTTGCCTCCTGCATCCAACTGAACAGTCAGGTTCCTAAAAGCGGTATTAAAATGAAAAGGCAAGTTTAAAGTTTATAAAAAGAAGCTATTTAATTACTATACAAATATTATATTTTAGTACATATCTTCTACAGCTAATAATAAATCATTGTAGCATTGAAGGACTTTTTAAAATAAAATTACTCCTTCATTTAATTAGCAAAGACCACTGCTCCAAGAGGATCGATAATAAAAAATGAGGATGGATTCTGAAGTGACTTGCTATGGCCATAGGGCAAGAGACTGGGAAATGGTACAATCCGACCCGATCACTAAGTCAGCCTGTGTCTCATGCACTACACAACAGAGTTTACACCCGTGCTGCTAAGTGTATGTTCTTAACTAAGAAAGCTAAAAATTTTCATGTTAATAATTTAAAAAGAAATTGTTGCTGTTGCTTAACATTGTTGTCCAAAGATTTAGTATCAATGAGACTGACCTTGAAAGTTGACAAGTTACTTACTATGACAAATTTATAAATATATATCATACCAACTGAATCCATGTTCATGACATGAACAAACACATAAGTTCACATACAGCATGAATTCATAAACCAAATGCACCTTGACTGATACAAAATCCATTCATTCAATTAGCAAATGTACATTGTTAATAACCTATAAACCAGGTTCTGTACTTCACTTTTTATTCCATTTCTCATTGAGTAATATATTATTTCCATTGAATTTTCTTATTGTCTGTTCTTCTCACTAGAATCCATTACACACACTGGGAGGACAAAAACTGTTCTTTTAAATGACCAATAAATTTAAGACCTAAAAAGTTTTAAATCAGAACTTAATAAAATTTTTAAACAAATAAGTGAATATAAATACAAGGATAACAATTCAAGTGCTGTATCCTTAACTATTATGTCAATTATGCTTGTTTTTTATTCCTCACATATTTTGTTGAATATAAAAATAATCTACTTTTTACTGTTAAGTGTTTTAATATTCAATAGAGATTCTAATTTACCACTCACATGTTACAAAACATTATCGTATTTTAACAAACACTTTCTTGATATTTTAAATACATTAAATGGTTAAATCCATTATAAGTAAAGATGGTAAATAGGATTTTGAAAAGTGAACAGAAATGGTATTCTAAGTACTTTGTGTCATGTGGATCACACTGCAATTTCAGTATTTTTTAAATTTAATTTATTGCTGCATTATATATACACCTCACAATTACACTCTGCATTGAGAATTTGTACCATCATATGACATAACTTACTTCTCATTTTTCCCCTTCCTCTACCCACCCTACCACCCCCACCCCTCTATACACATGCTTTGTTTGCTTTTTTTGCCATCAATTTTTTTTCTTTCCCCTCATATTTACCCATAAACCCCATTTCCCTTTGAACATTTACTATTTCACAATATTGTTCATGCAATCTGGAACACATTTGCAGCTTCAATTTCTCATACCGGAGAAAACATATGATTTTTACACATCTGTGATCTTTTTATTTCACTTATGAGCATGACCTGAAGGTACGTCCACTTGAGTATAAATGATACAATCTCAACATTCTTTTTTTTTTTTTTTTTGAGACAGGGTCTTGCTTTGTAGTTCAGGCTGGCTCTGAGCTCACTATGTAGCCTAGGCAAGCTTCAAACTCAGCAATCCTCCTGTCTCTGCCTCCGGAGTGCTGGGATTACAGGCGTCAGCCACCACACCCTGTGCACTGTGGTATGTGGTACTGATTGCTGGTGGGCATGAGTCACCACACCCAGCATTGTATGTGGTTTCCAGGGATCGAACTCAGGACCTTGCGCTTGCAAGACAGGCTCCTGAACCAGTGAGCTAATCCTCCGGCCCTATCTCAACATTCTTTATGGCAGACTGATACTCCATTTTAGGAAAAAAAAACACATCTTCTTTATCCAATTTAGAGTTGATGGACATTTGGGTTGTTCCCAAGATTTAGCTATCGCAAAGTGAGCTGTTACAAATATGGGTGCATATACACTGCTGTGATATGAACTTTGTCATTCTTTTGTGTATATCCCCAACAAGGGAATAACATGGTCAAATAGAACCTCTAATCCTAGTTTTCTGAGGAATCTCCACAATGATCTCCATAGTAGTTGTACCAGTCTTCATTCCCACCAACAGTGAAGAAGAGTTCCTTTTTCTTCACAACTTCGCCAGCATCTGTTGCTGGCTAATTTCAAGATAGCAGCTATTTTTGTGGTGTGAGATGAAATCCAAGTGCTGTTTTCATCTGCATCTCTCGAATGGCCAGTGATGTTGAGCATTTCTTCATATACTTCTTAGTTGCTTTCACATCTTCCTCTAAAAAGTGTCTGTTTATTTCAGATCCCTGTTTTTTTAATTGGGTCTTTAAATTTGCGGAGCTGATTATTTTAAGCTCTTTATATATTCTAGATAGAAGCCCTTTGTCTGAAGAACTACTGGTAAAGATTTTTTCTCATATTGTTGGTTGCCTTTGGTGCTGAAAACCTGAGCTTCAACCTGCCAAAGACTATAATTTCAGTATTTTAAAGTCAATCTATAGCAAATACTTGGAGAAACAAGTTTTGAAAAAGGAAATTACCACCTCATAATCTGAAATGTTTACTATACAATTAAAAATTAATTTCAATCAGATATTAACACAAGCAAAATCTGTTGATTGGTTTGATAAAGTTTAGTTTCATGACAAGAAAGTATTGTATTGATTAAAACTAGATTGAATTGGAATCTGAGAGTCAAATTTCAAACACTTGCCTAAACTATTCCTATTATTTTCACAAATAAAAACACTATTTGGAAATTAAGAATATTGTTACTCATTACTAATAAGTTTTAAATGTTTCAAATTCATACGTCTTTAGAATATTAGGAACACTAGAGATGATATTTCTTTCTATAAATAGCATTAATTCTTCTCAAAAATTATCATAAATATTTTTTTCTAGAAATTTTCTTGAAAACCAATCATTAAAATAATGTGATTAAGGGCCAGGGATTTAGCTCAGTGGTTTTAGTGGCTTCCCTCTGCTTGGCAAGGGGAAGATCCCAAATTCAGTCCCTGGTACCACACACCACAGTGTCGGGCATGGTAGCTCATGCCTGTATCCCAGCACTCGGTAGGCAGAGGCAGGAGGATTGCTGAGTTTGAGGTTTGCATGGACTACAGAGTGAGTTCAAGGCCAGCCTGCATTACAAAGCAGACCCTGTCTAAAAAATAAATAAATAAAAATTAAAAATAATGTAATTAAGCTAAGAGGTTTTTTGAAGGCAAAGTTTGAGTTTTGGATGAAATATTTTTTGAGTTTTTTGTACACTTTAAGTATACATTATGATTACATTAATCACTGAAAATTTGTACTTCTACAACACAGAATTTTTTTTTTTTTTTTTTTTGAGACAGGATCTCGCTTTGTAGTTCAGGCTGGCCCTGAGCTCACTATGTAGCCCAGGCAAGCCTCGAACTCAGCAATCCTCCTGTCTCTGCCTCCCGAGTGCTGGGATTACAGGCATGAGCCACCATGCCCAGCACTGTGGTATGTGGCATTGATTGCTGGTGGGCGTGAGTCACCACGCCCAGCATTGTATGTGGTTACCGGGATTGAACTCAGGACCTTGCGCCTGACAGGCAGGCGCTGGAATCACTGAGCTAAATCTCCAGCCCTACGACACACAATTTGATTCTTATTTTTCCCACTCCCCTGACCTCCCCTTAACCCCGCTATCCCATTTTAGAATTCTAAGCCTTATTTTACAAAGTAAAAAACTAATATATGTATGTATAGTATGTATCTGATTATCTATTTTTTCTATGAAATAAATATAAATGAAATACAGTCTAAAATAAAGTGAAAATACTCTACTTCTTGTGACCACAAGCAGCCTATGTCTCAGTATTCACAAATCCATCAATATTGACTTTCTGACAGAATCCGAACAACAAATGACTCAAAAGCATTTCAAAATCTCTAAAGAGCTCTACAAGGACTAAATTCTAGATTTACATGCAACCTCGAATATCTAAGTTTATTCATTATTCATTTATTCATTCTAGTATGATGTACTAGAAATCCTAAGCAAAAAGGCTGTGCCAACATATAAACATACACATTCATACATACATATGCACAAAAGCACACACACATGATTTTATACACTCAAGGCCTTCAGGAATAACTGGTTAAGAAATTCAAACCTTGTCCAGATCTTGTGGCTCAGAATCTACATTTTACAACTTGAAAAAAAATCCCAAAATTATCATCAAATGCCCTTTTCCATTTTTAATATTACTGCTTTGATGCTGTTCCCACTGCAATGTCTGCTGCTTCATCCTTTACGTGGTCTTTCTGCTTCAAGAGTTACAATTAGTTAACAAGTCCTCTCTATGAAGTCTTTCAAGTCTAGAAGACATCTTTCCTCACTCACCATCTTTTCAGTGATCAAATTTTGGTACACACAGCTAAAAAAACAAAACAAAAAAAAAACAACTTCAATTTTCATTAAGATTATAAAATGATCTGGGCTTTTAGAAGGGGTTATTTTTTATTTTTGTTTTCCTTTAACTTACAGGAAAAACATGCCACATGCTATAAAATGGCATTTCATGCTTTTAAACCTGAATTCCATTGTCACTAAGGAAGGATTTCTAAAGGAAAGCTTGGGAAGGCATTCATATCTCCCAGATGACTAGTTCTGAAAAAAAAAAAATTTCCAAAGACAGACACAATTATAACTTTTTTTAAAACTACACTTAGTCCAATCTTGTATTTGTGTTTAGTTTATGTAATAAAAAGTATTCATATGATTCTTGCTTAACCCAATGTATTTAAAAGTTATATTTGTGCATGTAGAAAATGTACGTGCCTGCATGTCTACTTATTTATACACACAAACACACATACGCACAATTATTAAGCATTCTAAAACTGAGAATAAGCTCGCTGTTATACTTTATGATTTATTCATGTTAACTACCTGGGTTATAAATCAAGCTCTTCACCCTCCAGTACACTTTAATATATCACACATCTCACAACAAAGTCTTCTTTGCATATTTCCCATTGTTTACTTTAAAAATAAATCTTTACTTTGAAGCAGGTTTAAAATGCAAACTATGCCATAAATATCTGAATATTATTCTAAAAGAAAAATAGGAATGAAAAACAAACCAGACAATCCGTGACCAAAAGCATTTTCTTTGTCTTTTCTTTTTTCCCTTCAAAGTGAAATGTGTACTCAGAAGTAGTATACACATTTCTTAAGCTTTCTAGGGACACTAAGATCAGGTGGGCCACAGGCACGGAGAACTTTAACCTCTCAGTGCTCGGAGTCGCAGGAAGAGCTGCAGGTCATGGGTGGGCAGCCATGCCAGCCAAAGTTTCCTGCTGTGTGAGGCACTTTACGGACCAAAGTTCACACTCAGTGTTCACAATGCATCCCCCTCTGCCTAGGAGGAGGTGAAGTTACGCACAACAGAGGGGACTCCTCCAAGGCTAATCACAATGATGCTGTCAGGGCCGAGATTTTACATCTCCCAGATGCACAACAGGTCCATTCTATACTACATTTTATTTCCCATCAATTACGTTTCTTAAAGGTATATATCCATTTAAACTTTTTATTGTCTATATATTCACCTCTTTTATCACAATATCATAATTATCTTCATAGTAAATTGCCATTTGCAACTGATGTCTATCACAAGGGTATTTATGTCTGTGTATCCAAGTACACAAAAGTGTAGGAAAAATGGATTTTGCATCACAATGGATTGCCAGTTGGATGTCACATGGATATCAGTTGCCATTCTAAGATTTTCCATAATTGTAGTAATTCTTCCTCATACTCCTCTCCTCATTTATGTCAACCCACAGAGCTGTTGACTAAAGTATCCTACTGATATTCTGAGATGTAAGAATTTTAGTTTTGCCAGGCATGGTGGCTCACACCTGTCATCTCAGCACTCGGGAGGCAGAGGCAGGAGGATTGCTGAGTTCAAGGCTTGCCTGGGCTACATAGTGAGCTCAGGGCCAGCCTAAACTACAAAGCAAGACCCTGTCTCAAAAAAAAAAAAAAAAAAGAAACAGAAAGTATTAGGCAGTATTAAGGCAGAAACTCACATGGCTTCTTAAAGCATAAATACTTTAAATTTTTTAAAGTTCTCCTGTTATAAACTTGAAGGCAATGGAAAGACAAAGCAGCCCATTTAATCCATAAAGGTCAACGACATCTAAGATATAAATGCAGCATCTATAGAACACCATGATAAAAGGGTTAATTTCCAGATTTCTATTTACATAGTAATCTAGCAAATGCCTATCAATATTTTGATGACTTAATAAACAAGATATTAAATATAAGCATATTTGAAATATTGTTAAATATCAATAGAAAAATGATAATCAAGCCCATTCTCTATATTGAATTACTTCCTAAATGAAATCCCCTACCACCATTTTCCTCAACCAATTCATTTTATGTATCACTATGATATCTAATACATATTTCTCCAAGTTACCTATGCAACAATGCTTTAAACTTCTCACTGGGCTGAGTCTGGTGTTGCATGCCTATGCTCCCAGAAATCTGTGACACTAAAACAGGAGGATCGCGAATTGAAGCCCAACATGAGCAACTTAGTAATGAAGCAGAACACTGTCTCCAAATGAAATTTAAAATAGAGCTGGGGGTACAGCTCAATGTAAAACCCTCAGTTTAATCCCTACACTACAAAAACAAAAAAAGAACAGCAACAAAAAACCTTCACAATGACTTCAAAAAATACTTCAATAATCTATGAACATTTGAATTTTCTCTTTCCCCAATTTTACCACTGCTGTTTTCATACCCTCAAATGCTGGCCTAATCTCTTTGCTTTTGTGAATCCTTTCCCATTATACCTTGATACCTCTGAAAAACTTTACCACATTGAGTCTTTATCACTGAATATATGATTTCTAATAATACTGTCCATGAATGTCTGTGATGCTGAAAAGTTAACATGAAACTTGGGGTGAATATGTTCTAAGGAATCCATACAACAGAATAATAAAACTGAGATGAATAATAATGTAAGTATTCCATAAAGTACCAAGACACTTCATGATATCTGATATCTATTTCAGGTATTCTGTGAAATAAGAACCCCCTCACTGGCCTATTCCAGTATGTAAAGAAAACAGATCATGAGATTTACATGCCACAAATGTCTGCCACTTCCTAACAGACTGTGGGCATATCGTAGTCATTAAGCTATGGCAACAACTCTAGTGAGAATAAAGAAAATGTAGGATTAGACTTGCATGTCATTTAGGTCTTGAAGCTCTATTAATGGTGACAAGATGCTAAGGATGATTTTAAACCCTAGGCAAGGAACATTTCAAAGATTCTCACACACTGCTACTTCAAGTTCAACAAAGAACAACAGTTCACCTCCCTGTCTGGGAGCCTAGAGAAACAGACATTATCTCAAAAGTCAGATCCAGAACACCGTCACATCCTATTCCCAGAGCTGCTCTTTCCACAACTGGGGTCAGAGTATTACGGGGCTGCACCTGCCCAAGAGCCTCTGAAATGTCCCTTTAGGGTGACCCTGCAGTGGGGCGATGGAGAAGGGCCCCAAATGAGCTGCCATGTGGCAGAAGCATTGACTCAGGAGTGGAGGCAGTCACACTTCAGGCAGCTGGGAGAAGTAAATACCTGGACAACGTAAGCGATATCTATCTCTAGCTTATTTTAAATGGGTAGAATTTCAGCGATTCATAAACAAACTGAGGTAAAAGTAAAGTGCAGTATCCATTAGCATTAGTTCCCTGGAGGAAAAGGCTTAGAGCTTGCCTGCCTTCTACCATGGCTTTCTGATGCTTCTGGGAAATGGCATCTGTACTTATTCCATTAAATGAGAACTGCTGAAGGAGGAAGCCGGCCGGTTGCATCCAAGTCGAGCGCTGTGCGGCGAGTCTCCAAGGAACGGACACAGGCACACGGGGAAGGCTGGGGCGGGGCTCAAGCGGGCTCATCCTCCGCGCTCCTCAGGCCTCGGACACGCTGCACCCACTGGCGAGGAACCTGCGCTCAAGGCTTGCAACTGCCCTTTTGCTAGAAAACATGCTCATTTCTCTGCCATTCATCTCCAAAGTGCCCAAAGATTTTTTTAATAAATATTCGATAAGTAAACTTTATTTACCTTGCTAGTACCTGGGCCAGCCTATTCTCATTCTGGAAATTGTTGAATCTATTAACATTCAACAGAGGAGTCATAAAGCCTTGCTCATATTTCCCATTTCCTATAACCTTATAAAATCCTCAAGAATTTGAGGATAAGTTTACATTGTGCTTTTTTATTTTCCAAGAAATGTTGTGGTTTTTGTACATAGGTCTTTAAAGCTAGAGTAATTTATCAATCAAATGGTATGAATGAGATGAGAACATATTTGTAGAAATATCTATCAAATTATCATAAGAACATGTCTTAAATTCTCTAATCAGTATTCTCTATATTTGAGTTATGGTGTTTTCCTTTTTATTTGGACGTTTTTGTGTTTTGTTTGGTTTTTGGTTTTTGAGACAGGGTCTTGCTTTGTTCAGGCTGGCTCTGAACTCACTATGCAGCCCAGGCAAGCCTCGAACTCAGCAATCCTCCCGCCTATGCCTCCAGAGTGCTGGGATCAAAGGTGTGAGCCACCACGGCCAGCTTTGAATCATGTATTTCATCATTTAATTGGGTATGTTATTTATGTTATTTAATTGGGTATGTTATTTATGTTATAGTCTCCTTGAATTTCCCTTCTGCACAAGTGCTTTGCATGATTACCTTTGTGCCAAATTCACTTTATCAAAACTAGGCATTTAAATTAGCTAACATTAAGATCAGTAAATAATGTTCATACATTGTAACTAACATTTTCCATCTATCCTCAAATTTATACCTAGTTAGCTTAATCTACTACTAATGTATGTCAACCTTCCTAATTATTTTATATAATTTGAAAATTATATTTTTCATATTCACCTTTTTATGTTAACAGTCTTTTTAAAAACATCTATTATATGATTCATAATTTAAAGCAATAGATGAAACTAATCCCTACTACTATAACTATTTTACATTCTTACACACTGGAACTCAACTTTGAAGTAAAGTATTAAACTCATTCTGGAAAATATCAAATTAAAAGCATGTACTAAAAAAGACATGCAAACAATAAAATCATTCATATTAATTTTATGTCATATACTTTGGGAATACACATCTCTTTACATGGTTAAATTTTGTCTT